>PVLC010022742.1:0-26396 GCA_004027655.1 Graphiurus murinus
CTTCCATTTCCCTGCAAATAACATGATTTTGTTCTTATTTTTTTTTTTTGTAGTTATTCGTGCAATGTAGCATACATCTTTGTTAAGCACAAGTTGTTAACAACATATTTACACACAATTCCACAATTCAAAATCATGTTCTTTGCAGGGAAATGGATGCAACTGGAAAACATTATGTTAAGTGAGATTAGCCAGTCACAAAGAGTAAAGAAGCATATGTTCTCCCTAATATGCGGATGCTTGGGAGAAGATGAGGCACAGGAGGGTCTCCATATGAAAAGGAGAGATCCCCAATAAGCTAAGAAGTTGAATTAATTCCAGTGGATGCACAGGGCAGAGGGACACCCTAAGGCACATGATGTTCTTACACAGTCATGTCAAGGTCACTCACTGAACTGAACCTGAGGGGGAGGGAGGGCGAGGGAATGGGGTGGGAATTGGGGAAGGGGTCAAATGAGAATTGTAGAATTATATTTATATATTTTAAACTTGATTATTTTTGCAAAAAAATGAAAAATATCTTTATCATGCCACTAGTGATTATCACATGAATAAATATATGGATATATTTGTACTCACAATTTTCTCTGACTTAAATATATCAATTTAACTTTCCTTAAAAATGTGAATTTTTTTTTATTTTCAGGAGAAGTATTGCAAATGGAAGATGATCTAGTGATCTCATTTCAACTAATGCTGTGTGTACTTGACTATTTTATCAAACTCTCACCCCCAGTACTGCTCAAAGAACCATATAGTAAGTATTTTAAGTAATTAGTGACCCTTATGCTTTGTCTCCAACAATTTTTGTTGAATGTCTAGAAGGTCTAGTATGGTTCTAAAACTGAAAGGATGATAAAAATCAGACATGGGCTTTGCCCTTGTATTAATTGACTTTCTGTTACAATACTCAATATACTTATACTCAAGAAGCTTATATAAAGAGGTAGTTTATTTTAGCTCATAGTTTTGGAGGTTCTACTCCAAGATTAGTTGGCCCTGTTGCTTTGGACCTATAGTGAAACAGTGTATCATGGGGAAAGTGCATGATGGAGCAAAACCATTCACCTTAGGTGGGAGAATGAAAGAGAGATTAAGGACAGAACTGGGGTCCTGTTTCAGTGAGCATTCTCACTTTTGTAATCCAAAACACCTAACCCCCACCACTTAGAGGAAGGAAGTTTTATTTGCTTATAGTTATGGCTATTTCAGGGGTTCAGTCTCTGTCAGGCCAGGTTGCATTGGCAGAATTCAGGGCATGGTGGTGGGAAGCAGAGAGAGAGTGCGAGCATGCACAAATGTTCTGCTCTCATATCACAGAGGCCCGAAGCAAGAGAGTGCAAACAAGGGGATTCAGAGACACAGCACAGCCCATAAGGGCTCCAGGGACTCACCTCCTCCAGTCACACCCCATCTGCCTAGGTTACCACCTGATAAACCCATTATAATCGATTTAATATCAGTACATGAGTCTTCTAGGGGACAATCTGTATGTAAACTATAACAGGTCCTACTGTCCTCCACAAGGGCATGGCCCCCAGTGACCTTAAGACCTTCCATTAGGCTCCACCTTTTGAAGTTTCTACTACCTCTCAGTTGCACCAAGCTAGGAACCAAGTCTTTGATGCATGGGCCTTTGGAAGACATTCTGGATTCAAACTATAGCAACCCCCAGGTAGTATAAATTATAGAAGGAAAGATAAGAGATGTTAAGAAAGTAATCAGAAAATATTGTAGAAAAGTCTGGGTCAAAATAAAGAAAATATTATGGGAATTCAGGATATCTGAAAAATTTCCCAGCTATGGAAGGCCAACGAATAAAAAAAGTGATAGTAGAAATGAGTGTTGAAGAATAATTAAGAAAGACTGGGAGAAAGCATTCCACAGAAGAAGCTGGGAGAGGGTATTCCCAGTAAAGAAGAGCAAGAGGCAAGACAGAGATGAATGAAACTGCATGGGAAAGAGTGGACCTTCCTATAGGAATAGCTTAACTAAGGTTTTTATTAGTATTTATAATAGTTATAGGACTTATTTTTTTGAAGAATTATAATTGATAATGTTTCAGTGAGTGATGAGACAGTATATATTTAAATAAAAATATCTATTGCTAATATGACTAAGTAGCAAGCAAAAATGAGTCTTTTTCTTAGACTAGAATTGCTTCCTTAGAGGTCCCAAGAATAGGATTTCAAAATCACCTAGTAGACCATAGAAAAATTTAAACTTGCCTGGCGTGGTGGCGCACGCTTGTAATCCCAGCATTCGGGAGGCTGAGACTGGAGGATCCGGGTTCGCCGCCAGCCTCAGCTACCTAGTGAGGCACTCCGCAACTTAGTGAGACTCGGTTTCAAAATAAAGAATAAAAAATAGGGCTGGGGGTATAGCTCGGAGGTAGAATGCCCCTGAGTTCAATCCTCAGTACCGCAAAAAAAAAAAAAAAAAAAGAAAAATTTAAACTTAACTAAGGCTGGACAATTCCTTGCTCCTGAAATGAAGAAAGTATTAATTAATATTAAAAATAATAGATGAGAGATCAAAACTCAAAATCTCAAAATTTTATTGAAGTAGCTGAAAGACTGATGCTTAATTAATGTTTGTGAACAATAATTTAATGAAAAATGATGTCTGGAGAATTTTAAAAATATGTTGAACATGGTTTGGCAGAAGAGGCGGAAGACTCCATTTAGCAGAAACCACATTCAAAGCATAGAGGGAAATTTTTTAAAATTATGTAACAAATATACTTCAATTTTTCCCAATCTTTTAAAATATTCTTTATCTGCCTTTTCCTCACTTATTTTTTAATGTTACAACTTTAATAAGTTAATAAACATGCTACTTTTGCTTGACATCTTTTTTCTTTTGGATAATTAAATCTACATGTAGTTCTCTAAGTGCTATATTAAAGAGAAACCAAAGATAATGAATTGACTAAGTATGGTGAGTTTTTAATTAACTTTTGTTATGGGGAATTTCAGATGAATACAAAGGTAGACAGTAGTGTAAATCCCCATATACTTATCACCTAGCTTCACCAAATAACTTACAGCCAGTCTGTAGTCCATCTCTTGCCCAATTCTTCCAGCTGTATTATTTTGAAGCATATATTTGTATACCATTTCATCCTTATTATCACAGTGTATATTTGTAAAACATAAAGGGTTTTTAAAAAGCACAACGATAGTACCATCATCACTCTAAAAACAAATTAACAATGATTTTTAAATGGTTAAATATCTGGTAAGTGTTCATGTTTTCAGTTATTTCATAAATGTAATTTAAATTTTTTTACAGGTTGACTGAATCAGAATCTAAGTAAGCTACACTTTGTGATTGGCTGATATGCTTTTAACATTTCCTCCTTCAGGTTGGGGATGTAGTTTAGTGGTAGAGTGCATGATGGCTCTGAGTTGAATCCACAGTACAAAAAAAAAAAAAAGAAGAAGAAGATTCCTTCTCCATCTCTCCCTTTTTTCCCCCATTGTAATTTACTTATTAAATAATCAGTGTGATTGGCATGCACAGGCCTTTCCTTTGATTCCCAGCACCAAAATAATCAAACAAGCAAACAGATTGGAGCCCCGTTGAGTTTCCCACAATCTAGTTTTTACTGATTGTATCTCATGAAGAGCTTAGCATCCTCCTGTCTTCTCATTTTCTTATAAATTGTTGTCTAGTAGCTAAACCTATATTCAGTTTGAATTAGTAGTGCTCCAAATGATCTAGGGGAGGGTTTTTTTTTTTTTTAAATCACAGCTTATCAGTCTATTGTATTTATACATGTATCTTTTAAAAAACATCATAATTTACTCAAACTTTTAAAAATTTATCATAAATGTTTGCTTATTGTTTTTAAGGTTGTAAGATAGAAACATTTTTCCTCTTGCAGACTGAGTAGGATATACTTAGAATTATTTTATCAGTTTTTTTTCTGGCTTCTTTTCTGGCCTTCTCTATGTTTATAGGACCGAAGGTGTTTTACAGTTCTTCTTGGGCTAGAAGCAGAGGATAATAGGGATGGCAAAAACTAGTATTCAAAGCCGGGCGTGGTGGCGCATGCTTGTAATCCCAGCATTCGGGAGGCTAAAACCAGAGGATCCAGGTTCGTGGCCAGCCTCAGCCACCTAGTGAGGCACTCCGCAACTTAGTGAGACTCGGTTTCAAAATAAAGAATAAAAATAGGGCTGGGGATGTAGCTCAGAGGTAGAATGCCCCTGAGTTCAATCCCCAGTACCACACACACACACACAAAAAAAACAAAAACAAAAACAAAAAACTAGTATTCAGTACACCTTAAAATAGTATTCAATAAATAATATGAAATTCTTATTTTATAATGAAGCCTTATAAGTAAAAGTAGTAGATTGTTACCAAGATTATTTCTGACTTTCCTAGTTATACTTAGAATACTTCATTATTTTATACAATGAATTGTGCAATTGTTCTCATCTAATTTACCATTTTTACAGAAACAGCTGTAATACCCATTAATGGTTCACCTCGAACACCCAGGCGAGGTCAGAACAGGAGTGCACGGATAGCAAAACAACTAGAAAATGATACAAGAATTATTGAAGTTCTCTGTAAAGAACATGAATGTAATATAGATGAGGTAATTTCACTTCATGGTTTCTTTAAAATAGTTAAAGTAGATTTAGATTTAAGTTCTTCTAACAGTATATACTACTTTTGTGGTGAGCATGTATCTTTTTTTATTAGTACCAACTCTTTTTTTAGTAGCAACATTTTTTAAGTTTATTTTTTATATTCAGTTTCTTTGCTTTTAAAGAGAGTAGATCCCTCATTTTGGAATCACTGAAATGTCTATCATCAAGACAGTAGTTTTCAAATGTATTTTTTCTTTGATTCCACTGAGGTTACTTGTATCCCTCATTTAAAAAAATGCCTTGCCAAAAAAACAAAAAACCCTTAATGTTTTACTTTAGTGATAAATGAACTAACATTATATTTTTATAAATACTCTTCATCTAATTATTATTCTAGATGTTAATGGATGATGTAGAACACACATACACACCCTCGAAGAATTAATTATTCTAGAGACTGATAGTTTATTACTAACTGAATCTATCCTGGAGTTTGGGACATCTAGTACTAGTGCTCCTTTCATTCTACCAATGCTGTTTCTCTCATAGTTTGTTACATTGTCCACAATTGACTGCCACCAAATAGCAGTGCAAAATACTGCAGCTTTGAAATTTCTCTGTCAACTTTGGGAAGAAATAGGGGCATTATGTTCCCAAAATCAGATTTAAGGATTAGAATGATTTATCAAGATATCTAGGTTTTAGCACTATGGTTCTTGTTAACATAAAATATATATATATCAGTATATAGATATATCAGCCTTATATAAAATATACACATTTACTTTTCTGGAATTATAAATTATCTTTTCAGATAAGCTGACAAGTGTAATTGAAATGTTCCTTTTTACTCTGGTTCTGTTGCTTATTCACAAGATGATGAATATAGTTTTATAATTCCTGGTTGTTAATTCTCTGAATTTCTTAACTACTAGTAAAATTTCATTTTTACGATTAGGAATAAATCATTTTTTGGAACTCTTTCTTAGAATTTAGAATGTTTATCATGATGATTATAGTATAATTAACGAAAAGCTTTAGTGGTATCTTAATTAATTGACACTTGACTATTTAAATGTTGCATTCATGGCTGTGTAACTTTGGTTATTGATACTAATCGATTACTTACATTATAAATATTTTAGGTAAGTGATAGGTAATTAGAAACAAAACTAATAAGTATTTCAGAGACTTAATTCTTACATCTTACTTGTGAAGTAGAAGGTAGGAAATGATAATAAATTATTCTCTCCTTGATAAATACATATTCCAAGTTTGGAAAAGGAATTTATATAGAGAAAAGCAAATTGTTTAAAGTTCTGTAACATATTGCAAGTGTAGAATAGCCAGGAATGTATCTGTAGCTTCTCTTAGTATGCTTTTTAAAAAATCCATGTTAACTAAGGGGTGCTTTTCATTGAAACAATGCGTAATCCCACCAAACATTTTTATTTGGTCTTGAGATGGACTATTGGGTATTAATTTTGTGTGTGAAATTATTTTTTTTAATTTATGCTTTTAAAAAGCTGACTTTCTATTCCCTGAGAAGATATTAGATGATCTGCATGTTTGAAGTGACCCAAAATATGTTTTGGGGGAAAATCAGAGACAGTGTAAAGAAATGAAGAGAGTTGTGACTTTGGTGGTAGACAGGTTAGATTTTAATTTTGATCTGTTACTTTATAGCACTGCAACTTTAGTCAAGTTTTTTGATTTGTTTGAATGCCTTGTCTTTTTTCATTTGTTAAATGTGAATTATTGAAGTTGGTTTAATGGCTTCTCTTCCAATAAACCTTATTTCATTAATAGTTTCCTACTTATCCTCCATTTTAGGACCTAGAACCTGGCTCACTTACTACATACATACAAAAAAATAAGTAATTGAATTAATTATAAATAAATATCATTAGCTTGAATATATGTTATTGATTAAATGTGAGTTAATACTTTCATTCCAGTGTTAATAGTGACAGAGATTAGACTTCATTTTGTTTTAAATTTTATCTTTTTCAGGTGAAAAATGTTTACCTCAAAAATTTTATACCTTTTATGAATTCTTTTGGAATTTTAGCTTCTAATGGATTTCCAGAGGTAATCTGAAAGAAAATTTAATAAAAAATTTTTAATATATATTCAGTTATGTAAATAAATGCCATTTTGTGATTTGTACTAGAAATTAATTTGTGTTGAAATTTTTCAGAAATCAAAGTGTAGGTTTTTAAATTTCTAAGTGCCATTAAAAATCTAAATGTAACCAAATATAAACAGTCACATTTGATTCTAATTTGTTCTGCTAGACATTCTTAAGCATAGGACCCAAAATTAATACAATCAATAGTATTGACATTGCTGTAATGTAGAACATCTCCTTTGAGTATCTTTAAAAACTGCCTAATTTAAAATAAACCTCAGTTTCTCACTCTGCACAAGAGTCAATTCAAGATGGAACTGAAACTTTGAGTGCTAATATGAATGCAAGTGGAAGATGCTATACTGTGACATCTTGTTTCATACACAAAATTATTTAAAATATAAAAGCCAGGCATGGTAGCTTACACCTATACTCCCAGTACTTGGGAGGCCAAGACAGGAGGATCATAAGTTCAACACCAGAGTGCAGTAACTTAGTGAGACTCTTTCAAAAAAGGGCTGAGGGCATAGATCAGTGGAAGAACTCCACTGGCTTCAATCTCTAGTACCCCCCCCCCACACGTATATGTGTGTATGTTTGTATGTATATAATCTAACACTGCATAAACACAGCAAAACTGAACACACATATTTATGTATATATGTACATGTGTACATATATCTATCTTCAGAATATACATACAGTGTATATAAGGAACATAAATGTATTTATGTTTAGGCTTGAACCCCATTCCCAAGATATTTTACTTTATATATGTATACATAAAGGAGACTTGAAATAGAAGTTAAAACATTAGTTTGCAATTCCTCTACTTCACTTTTAGATAGGCCTTAATTATATTGTGTATGAACTCAATATATATTGTAAAATCAAATGTACATTGTATAAAAATTCTCTTAAATGAAATCTTCTGAATGTTGAGAGATGTAATAACAAAAAAGGAATAATCATTTATTTTTCCTTTTGAGGTTGAAATTCTCTCTAAACGATATGAAGAAATTTATCTTAAAAACAAAGATCTAGATGCAAGATTGTTTTTGGATCATGATAAAACTCTTCAGAATGATCCTATAGACAGGTATTACACATACTATATTATTTATTAATATGATTTTGATATAGATTGATATGATATAGGTAAATTAAATTGGTTTTTAACTTAGTGACCTTTAAATATCATTATATAATAAATTACTTTCAAATGCTTTTATATAAAGAAAAGATTAACAATATTCTAAGTGTATGGTTTTTTAACAAATGGAGATTTAGTATTATTTGTGTTCCATAACAATTCTTTTTTTCAGCTAACTGAATATAATTTTAATTAGTTTATAACTGGTTCAACCATTAGATCTGGTGGTCTTTTTTTTTGTCCCACCTTTTCATCTACTATTGCTTACCTACTTTATTTTTTTAAAAATTAATACGAGTATATTTTCTTGAATGATCATGGAAAATCCTAAGTGGGAATGATCAAGAGTAATTATAAAATTTTTGACTGTTTGTAAGTAAGGTGAATTTTGTATATTTAGTAAGAAATATTTTAATGTAAAATTGAAAATATTGCATATAGTTTAGAAATTAAACACAACAAAATGTTTTAAATTTTATTTAAATAGAAATAAATTTCTTTAGAAGGCATAGTGCAATGCACAACTTGAGCTTCAGTGTTGTTAAATTCTGAGCAGCTTAGCTATTAATACCACTAGCAAGAAAATATCTCACTTACTTTCAAGAAGATACTTAATGGTTGGTGTACCTCTTTGTCATGAACCTAGTGGAAAATGCCTCCACTTAAAAACAGTGCTAAAGAAAATAAAAATTCATTTAAGCAGCAGTTAGGTTATCAATTTCTTATCACTTCCATAATTGACTTATCACTTTGTGTGATAGTATGAAGCAACAGGAGGTATTGTACTGTGTTGTGTTTTTTTTTGACCCATAAAGTACAAATTGTAAATTTTAGTATGAATAACTTTGCCTGTCATTTAGCTTTGAAACACAGAGAACACCACAGAAAAATAACCCTGATGAAGAGGTGAATATGATTCCTCAACACACTCCTGTTAGGTATGAATTTTCCTACTTTTAATTTCCATTATAATTGTTTATGCAGTGCATTATAGTGCTTTGAGTTTGTTAATTTGTTTCATTTTATGTTTGTACATACACATAACATATATATATAGATTCTGAGTGCTCTTTATGTCTCAAGTATTTTACTAGTTGCTTAGGTTACAGTTATTAGACCTAATTCTGTCTGTCCTCAAGGAACATAAGCTAAAATGTACCTTTGTTTCATCTCAGTGAAGAAAAAAGAAAAAAATGTATCACTGTTTGATCTATATGTAACCTTGAATTAGAAAAAATTTTAATGTCCTTTTCCTCACTCTCCATATCTAAATCTGTTGCCAAGTCTTATTGAATGTACCTCCAAAATACTTCTTGGCTCCATCTGCTTTCCTCCATTTCTACTTTTACCACCCTTGTCCAAGACAGCTTTCTTTTTTCTTGTTTATTTATTTATTTTTTCAATAGCCTGCTAAATGATCTTGTTGTTTCTGCTCTAATTGTTGGTCGTCTTTTCTTCTTCATATCTATTTTTCACAGACCTAGGAGAATATTCTAGAAATATAAATCAGATTATGTAGGCTTTCCCTGCTGTTAAAACATTCTTATCGCTTCCATTTGTAATTGGAGTACAATTTGGATTCCTTAACAATGCCGACAAGAGCTTATATTGATCTGGCTTCTGTTGCCTCTCCATCCGCATCTTATTTTCTTGCTTGCCCTGTGTTTGCCACATGTTGTTGGTCTTCTTTCTTTTTCTTGGACTTTCTAAACTCTTTTGTACTGAAGATCTTTATATTTGATACTCTCTTTACTTGAAACTTCTTTCTTTTATTTCAATGGATTGCCAACTGCTGTTCTTCCTAATGTTCAGCCACAAATACTGCTTTTTCAAAGGTAAATTTCTCTTTGAAGCATTTTCCTTGATCTTTACCATATCATTTTGTTCTGTTCCTTCATAATGTTTCACAGTTTATAATTATAAACTTATCTGTGTGTTTGCTGGTTTTTACTGACACCCATGATAACCTTTAAGCTCCATTCCACATAGGCCATGACTCTTGGTTTACCTTATAATAATTAAGACCTGGCATGATACTTGGTACATAGGCAATCAGTAATATAGTTCAGATGACTGTACAGATGTAAACACATTTTAAATAAGTAATATAATAGACTTATGGACAAATTAATGAGATAACAGAGAAAAGACTTTATAAAATATATCTGAACTGAATTCTGAAAATATCTAGAGTCCCTCCTATCGATTTCATAGACAGCCATTTTAGTTAGTGGGAGTAGCATGTGCAAAGGCATGGGGGTGTAAAACAACATAATGTATGTTGGGAATTATTAGCATATCTGTATTGATTGACTGTAAAATGAGAGGATGAAATGGCAGCAATGGAGAGTGGGTACGAGACAGGAAGGGCCTTCTATGCCATGCTCACAAGTTGCCAACCTTGACATGTGTATGAGGTAGTCTGTGCTATTAATGGGTGATAAGTAGGGGTAAGGATAAAGTTAGACTTGAGTTTACAAATGTACATGTGAGTAGATGTGAGAGGCTGGACTGAGGAGGACAGAAAAAGGTAAGAAATAGGCCTGTCAGTCTCAGTGCTTCTTAACCAGAGTGCAAAATAGAATATCTGAGGAACTTTTTCAGAGTATACTTGCCTAGGCATTACTACCACAGACAGTAAGTGAAAGTCTCTGCACTGACCTCTTGTTCAGTTGAGAGACAGCAGATCTGAACAAATAGAGTAGTGGTGAGAATGATGGAGCAGAAACAGACTTGATAAATATTTGATGAATTCATACTTAGCATATTCTTGAGGCATTTATAAAGATGATATCTAGTAAGCAATAAGATAAAAAGTTCTTACAGATTCTGGAATCATCAAGGGGAGTTAAAACTATAGAAAATAGATGCTATTGCCTGAAGTGAGGGTGTATAATGGCAAGAATGAGCAACAAGGGCTGAATTCTAAACACTGCTAGCATTTAAGAACTGGATAGAAGTTAGATTCTAGAAAATGAGAGGATGGATAGTTTTGAGAGTCTAGAGAGGGAAGCTAAGAAAGCCAAGGGAGGGCTCAAGTTTCAGGGAAAAGCAAGTGTTTGAGTGTCAAATGCTTCAAGGAAGTCAATTGTCAGAACAAAGGAGAAAGGTCTTTTGGTTTCAGGGTCATTTGTAGCTTTAGTCATTGTGGCTTGAATAGATTCATGGACATAGAAGCCATATGACAATATGTTTTAGAGAGAGGCGTGGCTGAGAACAATGAACATTTTTTTTACCATAAAAATTTGAGTTTTTATTTTATTTTATTTTTTATTAATCGGTGCATTATAATCATACATCTTTGTTACGTACAAGCTGATAAAGGCATATATGCACACATTTCTCATTTAACCCCTTTCCCAATTCCCACCACACTCCCTTGCCCTTTCTCCTTCTCAAGTTCAGTTTAATGATTGACTTAGATATACTTGTGAAAGTACATCATGTGCGTTAGGGTGTGTCTCCCCCCCTCCCCCCCAGTCCATCACCTTCAGTTCAGTTAATTTCTTTGCTTATCTAGGGTTTCTCCTTTTTCATCTGGAGTCCCTCTTATGCCCCATCTTCTCCCTAATATCCACATATTAGGGAGAACATATGCTTTTTTACTCTTTGTGACTGACTAATCTCACTTAACATGATGTTTTCCAGTTGCATCCATTTCCCTGCAAATAACATGATTTTGTTCTTCTTTATGGCTGAGTAAAATTCCATTGTGTACATATCCCATAGTTTTGTAATCCATTCATCTGTCGATGGACATCTTGGCTGCTTCCATAGTTTGGGAATTGTGAATTGTGCAGCTATAAACATAGATACACATGGTCTGATAGTTTGGTTTCCATTCTTTGGGGTAGATACCCAGAAGTGGTATTGCTGGATCATATGGTAGGTTCATTCCCATTCGTCTGAGGATCCTCCATACTATTTTCCAAAGTGGTTGCACTAATCTGCAATCCCACCAACAATGTATTAGGGTTCCCACTTCTCCACACCCTCGCCAGCGTTTATTGTTCTTGTTTTTTATGATTGCCATTCTGATTGGAGTTAGGTGAAATCTTAAGGTAGTTTTGATTTGCATCTCTCTGATTGCTAATGTTGTTGAACATTTCCTCATACATTTATTGGCCATTTGTATTTCTTCTTTTGTGAGGTATCTATTTAGATCCTTTGCCCATTTTTTGATTGGGTTATTTGTTTTCTTAGCTGTGAGTTTCTTGAGTTCTCTGTATATCCTAAATATTAGTCCTCTATCAGAAGAGTAGCTGGCAAAAGTTTTCTCCCATTCTGTGGGTTCTCTGTTGAGGTTCTTGATAGTTTCCTTTGCTGCACAGAAGCTCTTCAGTTTAATGCAATCCCATGTATTGATCTTCCTTTGAGTTGCTTGTACTTTTGGGGTCTTGTTGAGAAAGTTTTTACCTGTGTGTTGTAGTGTTGGGCCTATGCCCTCTTCAAGTAGCTGCAAGGTCTCTGGCCTGACTTCCAGGTCTTTGATCCACCTTGAGTTGACTCTTGTGCAGGGTGAGAAAGTGGGGTTTATTTCCATTTTCCTGCATATGGTTAACCAGTTTTGCCAACACCATTTGTTAAAGAGGCTATCTTTTTTTCAGTGTATATTTTTGGCTCCTTTGTCAAAAATCAATTGACTATAAACCTGTGGGTCTGTTTCTGAGTCTTCTATTCTGCTCCATTGGTTTATGTGTCTGTTTTTGTGCCAATATCATGCTGTTTTTATTACTGTGGCTTTGTAGTAGAGTTTGAAGTCAGGTATTGTGATACCTCCTGCATGGTTCTTGTTGATAAGAACTACTTTGGCTATCTTGGGCTTTTTGTTGTTCTGAATGAATTTAAGGACTGATTTTTCTATGTCTGTGAGGAGTGACCTTGGTAATTTCATGGGTATTGCATTGAATCTGTAGATCACTTTTGGGAGGATGGCCATTTTGATGATATTTATTCTGCCTATCCAAGAGCATGGTAGATCTTCCTATCTTCTAAGATCTTCATCAATTTCTTTTTTCAACTTTTTATAGTTTTCCTTATATAGGTCTTTTACCTCTTTGGTTAGGTTTATACCTAAGTATTTTATTTTTCGGGATGCTATTGTGAGTGGAATTGTTTTCTGGATTTCTTTTTCAGTGGATTTATGGTTGACATACAGGAAAGCTTCTGATTTTTGAAGATTGATTTTGTATCCAGACACTTTGCTGAATTTGTTGGTCAGTTCTATAAGTTTTTTGGTTGAATTTGTTGGGTCTTCTAAGTATAGTATCATGTCATCTTCAAAAAGGGATAGTTTTAGTTCTTCTTTCCCTGTCTTTACCCCTTTGATTTCCTTCTCTTGCCTTATTGCTCTAGCTAGAGTCTCAAGTACTATATTGAACAGAAGAGGTGATAATGGACATCCTTGTCTTGTTCCTGTTTTTAGTGGGAACTCTTGCAGTTTTTCTCCATTTAATATGATGTTGCCTGTGGGCCTATTGTATATTGCCTCTATGATGTTGAGGTATGTTCCTTCTATTCCCATTCTCTGCAGTGCTTTTAGCATGAATGGGTGTTGGATCTTGTCAAATGCTTTTTCAGTGTCAGTTGAGATGATCATGTGATTTTTGTCTTTTATTTCTGTTTATGTGGTGAATTACATGGATTGTTTTTTGTATGTTGAACCAGCCTTGCATCCTTGGGATGAATCCGACTTGGTCATGGTGTATAATTTTCTTGATGTGGTTTTGAATGCTCATTGCTAGTATTTTGTTTAGTAGTTTTGCATCTAAGTTCATCAATGATATAAGCCTATAGTTTTATTTTCTTGAGCTGTCTTTATTTGGCTTTGGTATTAATGTGATGTTGGCTTCATAGAATGTGTTTGGGAAGTTCCCATTTCTTTCTATTTCACAGAATAGTTTGAGGAGTATTGGGATTAGCTCTTCTATAAATATTTTATAAAATTCACTTGGAAAACCATAACAATGAACATTTTTACTAAATAATACTTAAGGACCCTTTCAGCCCTAAACCTTCTGCATTTTTTTGTGTCATTAAATAATGTCTCAAATGTACTGCTGCTTCAAAAGTGGAACTTTAATCCTTATTACATATTATACACATTATAGAATTAAATAGATGTTAAGAGATTGACCTCATTTTATGCTTTTAACAGTTGTGACTTAAAATTACCCAGGACCTTAATGTACTTTCTTCTTGAAGATCTCTGTAAATGAGAATCATTTGACTCTTTACTTGAATTACTAAATAATGTCTTACTATCCTTTTTTGAAAGCGTTTAATTATAATGTTTACTTAAAGAATACTATTTTGGTGCCAATTTTTCCTTAATTTGGTATGATGTGTGGTGCCATATATTTTCTCCTAAAAATGTCATTAATTTGACCAACTAATATTTTATTGATACTTAATTTTAGTAGTAATATCAGTTCTGTAATTCTAAACTTATTAAGAGTACTTCTTAGAGATATAAGTAAAATGCAGTACCTTGAATTGTAATATAATTTTAAAAATTGCACACTTTTTATATCAGGTTTTATTTTGGGGAACTACTTAAAGATAAATGGGAGGGCTAGGGGTGTAGCTCAGTAGTAGAGTACTTGCATAGTGTGTGTGAGGCTCTGGGTTTAATACCTATCACTGCAAAAACAAAAACCAAGGTAAATGGGAGAATTACTATGTCAGAAGATATGTTTAACCTGACAGATCGATAGATTTCATTTTTTCTTTTTCCTCATTGCTTTAACACTTCTTTCTTTCCTCCCACCCCCTCTAGGACTGTTATGAACACTATCCAACAATTAATGATGATTTTAAACTCAGCAAGTGATCAACCATCAGAGAATCTGATTTCCTATTTCAATGTAAGCTATATAAGAAAAAAAATTTTGTAGTTTCTTGGCAAAGAATTAGAAGTTAAAGAACTAAGTATTTTTTAAAATACTTGTCTTCCATTTAATGTGTAGTTTTAAAAAGTTATCTTTTATTCAATGTGTAGTTAGCCATTTTCTTATTTTTTGCTTCTTTAACTCCTGAATTGGATATTAGTAGTAGTATCATTTTATTTAGATAATGGTATATTTAGATTTCCTTAGATTTACCATTTACCTTGCTCAACCTTCCTTCTTGAAACTTAGACCTCACTTCTGAGATTATTTTCTTTCTTTATCAGATAAATTCTTTAACAATCCCTTTAGTGAGGTTAGTTAGAGATGAAAGTACAAGACTTTCAAAAAAAATTTTAAAAATTTTTGTCTGTATATGCCTTTACACTTACTTTTTACACTTGATCTTAGCCAAAAGGCCGAGAAATGATTACTCTTATTTTTTGAGATGTTTTAACCATATCATCCATTCTAGGTTAACATTTACTTTCTCTTCGAAGTTTAGGATACTACTTTACTATTTTGAAGTTCTTACTTTCCTATTTCTTAGTTATCGTGGTGGTCTTCTGTCAGACTAATGTTCTGTCAGCCTAATGTTGTTCCTTCAGAGTTAACCTGACTTTTCTCACTACCTGCTTAAATCCTAGGTCTTCTTTGAAGGTAATGTTTTGTAGGACTTAACACTCACCATAGCCCTATATTTTTTTAATCCTATATTCAACTTATTTCCATTGAAAATTCTTGCCTGCCTGTATGTGCATTGCATTTCACAATTCTTTTTTTTTTTTTTGCGGTACTGGGGATTAAACCCAGGGGCGTTCTACCTCCGAGTTATACCCCCAGCCCTATTTTTTACTCTTTATTTTGAAACCGGGTCTCACTAAGTTGCAGAGTGCCTCACTAGATAGCTGAGGCTGGCCGCGAACCCGGATCCTCCAGGCTCAGCCTCCCGAATGCTGGGATTACAAGTGCGCGCCATCACGCCCGGCTCCATTTCACAATTCTTGATAGGCTCTGAGTTTGATATTTGAAAGCCCCTAGTGCCCCCACCTCTAAAAAGGGAGAGAGAAAGAGAATGAAAATGAGCATCTATATTACTGGCTTGTTCCTTCACTGCTTATTTAAACTTAAATAAGGGTTAGGACCCACTGAGATACTCCTTGATGGAAATTGTGTACAAGGCCAGGGTATTTACTAAAATTTGAGTTATTCTTGTCATTACATACTTTCTATAGTTCTTAACAACTCATTAATATCAAATAACCTGCCCATGGTTTTGTAATATTCTGTTGTATTCTTTTGCTGAGTTCTGTCCAAGAATTAGCAAAGTAATTTCTGTCATATTCATAATTGTGTTGGTGCAGAACTGATTTTGTTTGTCCATTTTGTATAAAGTTTCTTTGTTTGAGTTATCTGTAGCACAAGAATATTTGCCAAAGCATATCTACCCAGTTACCTGGAACTTTTAGCAAGGGATAGTGATAGAAGTTAAAAGAATGATAATCTTTTCTCAAATATCATTCAGAATACTTACTCCAAAATTTGGAGTATGTAGGAGCACTTTATTTTGAGTTACTTAAGTTTAGAAAGTTTTGCCTCAAAGACATTCTCTGGAGCACAATTGAAAGCTTAATTTTTAGTGAAACCATATATACATTTGGTCATTTTAGAATGTTTACTTTTAGTGCATAATATTTTGAATGTTTAATCTATAAATATTTTTTATTATTTTTTATATTAATTGGTGCATTGTAATCATACATCTTTGTTAGGTATAAGCTGATAAAAGCATATATGCACACATTTCTCATTTAACTTCTATAAAGATTTTAAAAATAAATCAGTCTTTGAGTATAGCTTATAAGAATCATGTTTGTGATACATTTTAAATATAGCATAATATGAATTATAAATTATTACAGTCCATTGTGCTATTCTTTTTAATATATCATCCTGAAGTGTGTTTTAATTATTAAAGTTGATAATAACCCCACTCTAAATGATAACATGTATTGATGATTTGACTAATTTTAACTCTTGTAAAGCAGAGCTTTAAATTAGTAAATTATACCAAGCTGAAATCTTAGTTTTACTTTTTTATTGGCTTTTTTGGGGGGAAGTAGGTAACTTACACCTTAGTACAGTTCTTAGTTGAACACATTTTATGATGGATAGAAGAGTCAACACATCTTCTCTCCCTTAGCCAGAAGCAGAAAGTTTAGGTAATAGAGTTTTTTCAGTTGTGCTCAAATTTTTTTTGGACACTAACATCAGATGAAATTCTTTTGTCTATTTTCTTTAGTTGTGTTTACCTAGTTATTGTGGAAATGTTTCATTATTTTTCTAAGCAATCAAAAGTTCAGTTATTTGTTATGCAACAGAAAATTTTAATTTTGATTAAATAGCATCCTCAAGGTTGATTTCTTTTATATTTCTTAAAGAACTGCACAGTAAATCCAAAAGAAAATATCCTGAAAAGAGTGAAGGATATTGGACACATCTTTAAAGAGAAATTTGCTAAAGCTGTGGGACAGGGATGTGTTGAAATTGGATCACAGGTAACTCGAGTTCATTTTTATCATTTTTATTGTATAACTACTATAATAGTATTTGTTCAATAGTATAAAATACTGGTGGATAGTTTATTTCAGCTGCATGTTTATGCTGCTATTTGTGGGAATCTGTACAGGAAACGGCTTCCCACCCCATTTTTTTTTTTTTTTTTTTGTGGTACTGGGGATTGAACCTGGGGCATTCTACCTCCGAGCTACACCCCCAGCCCTATTTTTTATTCTTTATTTTGAAACCGAGTCTCACTAAGTTGCGGAGTGCCTCACTAGGTAGCTGAGGCTGGCCTCGAACCCGGATCCTCCGGTCTCAGCCTCCCGAATGCTGGGATTACAAGCGTGCGCCACCACGCCCGGCTTCCCACCCCATTTTAAAAAGCAAAAGTGCACACACCAATTGTGGAAAATTTAGAAGATATAAGTAAGAAAAAAATTAAAATCTCTGATACTATTACATTTTTATGCATATACTTTGCCTTCTATATGTCTGAATATTCATGTATACATATGTGAATGGGATTATACTATACCTGCCATTTCTCAGTGATACTATTATTTCAGATAATCTAAAACCAATATATTAGGTAAGAGTATGATCTCTGAAGTTACAGCCTGGGTTTATATCTTGTTTACTGTTTATGAGCTGTGTGATCTTAAACATGTTTAACTTCTCTGAGATTCTATATTTGATCTGCTTTGTTGTTGTTGTATGGTATAAGTGAGAATAATTATGTAAAGATAAGTCTGAAAATTATAATCCATTGTACATGTTTATTCTACTCAAATGAGGTTATACTTTTATGCCACCAGTATTTTAAACAGCTATACTTAAAAGTTTGTTTTGGTTGTATATTACATTTGTGGTCTTAATTTGGAATGAAGGAATATGGTGTATGTGTGTGTACACCCATGCATGTGCATATAACCAAAAAATTTGGTTACTCTTTCAACTGAAAGGAACTAGTTATTTGGTTAAAACATTTTTCTGATAAGTTCATTTTGTTTGATTTTTGCCTGTGCCTGTTTTACTACGTTCTATGAACAGAGACTATATTTTCTTGATCCTAAACAGTCATTTTGAAAACAAATGCTATAGATTACAAGAAATTGGTATGTAAAGTGCTCAACATAGTATTGGGCACATGTTTATCCGTAGTGTAAACAATATAGACTAAAATGGGGTGAATGAAAATGAGTGGACCTAATCTCTTGATAGTTTATTGGGATTGTGAACTATCACTTTATACTTTAGTCAAGCTAGATTTTGTGATTTGTTGTTAGCCATATTTCTAAGAAGGGTCAGAACATCTTTCTAGAAAAGACTTCTTTAATAAAATTAGTAATTGTTGTAATTTTCTAAAATAGATCTCATTTTTTTTTTATTTGTAGCGATACAAACTTGGAGTCCGATTATATTACCGAGTGATGGAATCCATGCTTAAATCAGTAAGTTAAAAATAATAAGATAGAAAAAAAATTCAATGCTGACACAAATAAGATTTCAGCTAAACTTTAAAACATTTTTGTTTTGTTTTGTTTTAGGAAGAAGAACGATTATCCATTCAAAATTTTAGGTAAGTTTTAAAAAATTTTAGTGAAACATTTTTTTCTTTTTATAAAAGTAATATTATGAAATCATTCTTTTTTTTTTTTTTTTAGCAAACTTCTGAATGACAACATTTTTCATATGTCTTTATTGGCGTGTGCTCTTGAAGTTGTAATGGCTACATATAGCAGTAAGTTAAAATTTAGTAAATAAACATTTTAGTTAAAGTAAAAAATACTTAAGGAGTGTTGTGTGTGTGTCTGTTTTTTGGGGGGAAGAGGGTGTTAAGGAAAAGAAAGGCATATTTTAGATCAGTATATAACAAAGAATGTAATTAGTTGTCAAAAGCTATTTAAGAACCTTGTCTGAATTATTTCAGATCATCTTGGAGATGGTTTCACTAGGCTCCTATTCTAAACATACTGAGTCCAGGAAAGATAATTATTGAAATTCCTTAAAAAGCTTGTAAGATTGGAAAGTGCCAAAGGAGTTTTAAAGAGCAGTCAGGAGTAGGGCATGGGGTGCATGCTTGCAATCATAGTACTTGTGCGGCTGACAGGAGGATTTTAAGTTCAAGGATAGCCTTTATTTTGAAAGACCCTGTTTCAAAATAAAAATTAAAAATAAATAGGGCTGTAGCTGAGAGGTAGAATGCCCCTGGGTTCAATCCCCAGTACCATAAAAAAAAGTAGTTACTACTAATATGAAAACACCATTATAACTTCTGAGGTCAGGAAACCAAAGGTTGGAGCTGGGATCCAACAGAGTTTGAATGTTTTATTTGGCAACTGCTTTTAAGGCAATTATGAAAATTCAGTAACTTGCTGATAAACGGGACAAAGGCCAATAACAGTGTTGTTTAAATATAATTTTAAGAATATACCATTTAATAGTGTTACAAATGTTAAAAAGAGTTTTGCTTGCAGAAACAAAAGCAGAACATTTGTGTAAGGGTACAAATACACAATTAATGAAGGAGGAACTTAAATTAGTAAGCATATATGGAAAACTGCATCCTCATTAATAACTTCAAAATGCACATTTCTAAGAGGTACCATTTTATTTTCTTTTTTTATTGGTGCATTGTAATCATACATCTTTGTTAGGTACAAGCTGGTAAAGGCATACGTATATACACACATTTCTCATTTAACCCTTCACCCATTCCCGCCCCACTCCCTCCTCCTCCCTCCTTCTCAAGTTCAATTTAGTGATTGACTTTGATATGTTTGTGAATGTACATCATGTGCATTAGGGTGTCCTCCCCCACCCACCACCTTCAGTTAAGTCACCTTCTTTGCTCATCTAAGGTTTCTCCTTTGTCTAGAGTCCCTCTTAAGTCCAAGAGGTACCGTTTTCTACCTAATGAAATTAGCAAAATCTTAAAGCATCTTTCCCTCTTTTCATCAAGAATTACTGAGAGAATTGAAATGGATATGCTAATAAACTGCGAATAGACTATTAAACTTGTTCATGATAGAAGTTTAGGGTATTTAAACCTTTGAAAATTTGATATAAACTATCAGTCCTTTTTGTAAGAAAAGCATATATGCACATGCACTCAAATATTTGAAAGCCTGTTTCTTAGGAGGCTATAGAATTCAGAATAAAAAAATTCTACTCTCAATAAAAATTGTTTAATTCTTTGTTTGATAAAACCTTCCAAATAAAAATACTTAGTTTAAGTCTTAACATTTCATATCTATACATTTTTTTCTTTCATTTTTAGGAAGTACATCTCAGAATCTTGATTCTGGAACAGATTTGTCCTTCCCATGGATTCTGAATGTACTTAATTTAAAAGCCTTTGATTTTTACAAAGTGATTGAAAGTTTTATCAAAGCAGAAGCCAACTTGACAAGAGAAATGATAAAACATTTAGAACGATGTGAACATCGAATCATGGAATCCCTTGCATGGCTCTCAGTAAGTAACTAGCTAAAAAATTAAAGATATTCTTGTGAATATGGATAATAAATGATGTTAGACAATTTCTGAACATCAACCTTAAAAGAAAACAGCATCTTAATGAATATTGTTAATTCAAGAATCAAGTGGAATATTAGAATGGAGTTTTATTTGAGCTCTCTATAGCATCTAATACAGTGATTTACTTGGGAATATTTTTTCTAAAACATGACACTTTACGTAAAGTAGAAATCTTTAAAGTATTTAGGTCATTTAAAATACACATTATCGATAGTGCAAATATCTGCTCTTAAATTTCAACAAAATTAAAATTTTGAGATTGTACTACTTAGATGACTTAAAAGTACATTTTTTTTGTTGAATTTAGTAGGATTCATTTTGTTCCATTATTAAAGATAGTACACAAATCTACACTATTGTTAAATTATAGGTATTGTTTAAGGAATTATAGAAGCACAAATTGTATTCTGTAGGTATTCTGTTTATAACATACACACTATTGATAAGGCTTTTGTTTTTTAATAAAGGTGACATTTTCTTTGTAGTAGTTGTAAAATACTTACTCAAAGTTTTATTATGTCCTTCAACTCTACATAGTTGAATAATACTTTGTGAATCATCAGATTTGTAGATTAATGGTTGGTTTCTTTTGAAACTGTATTGCATGCCCCAACATAATGTTCAAAAATCTTTAAGTATTGGATCATTTCAGATTTTGGATTTTTTGGATTAGGGATATTCAACTAGTCAAGTCTATATTCCAAAATTTGTAAAACTCTGAAATATGAAACATTTCTGGTTCCAAGCATTTGAGATAAGAGATACACAACCTGTTTATATCTTTTTAATATATACCGGTTTGTGGTGATGTTAATAAAAATAAGTCAGTTACATAGTTACATTAGAATTCTAATCTGTACATGTAATCTTAGTTTTAACTTTTAGATGTATTAAAAATCAAGTGGCTTAGAGATAACCTATTTCTTAGTGTGTTCTTGTACTGTCATATAGATAGTAGAGGAGAGAAGTAGAGAAAAATGGCAATTGCTATTGAATTTGGCAACTACTTATAGGACAAGTTTCCATTTGATAAGACAAGGAGTAGATAGAAAAAAACTTTTGGAATCTGTGGCATTAAAAGTAGCAAAAACAAATAAATAAACACTTTTTTAAAATTCAGCACGGATTTTTTATACATTTCTTGAGTACAACAGGGTTACATATACATTTACGACATATCAATCATTGTCAGAGCACAATTAGCACCACGTCTTCCTTTTCCACGTATAGCCCACATTCCTAACATAGCCTGGTCAAGCAAACTTTCTAGAGTCATAAAACCATAAACCTTTAGAGTCATATATTTACTTTCTTTTTTTTTTTTTTTCATATATTTACTTTCTAAGAAGTAAGAGGGTCTTTCATCTACGCATCCTAGGAGCAATCTCCAGATTTTAAGACACCAAAGTAGCCATAGCAGAAGAATCATGAGTATAATTACTCATATATGCAGAAAGCAACTGCCAGGAGGGAAAGGGCCCAGCTGGGCTCCCACAACTCCCCCGTTTTTATTTTAAAATGCACAAAGGACTGTGACTGTCTTAGGTCGTTTCCTACCAGGTGCATAATCTTACCCATCATGGGGTCTCGATGAGTCATTCAACGAGCCCTGTCTAAGGTTGATATTGCCCTGAAAAAATCGAACCTGTCATTGACTACCAGGCCCTGTGCGAGGCAGTGCTTGCAGTTTTATTCCACGTAAATCTGCTCGTATGCTAACAAAGGTATTGATCACAAGGCGTACAACGAGTGGTAGAATGCGTAAGCCTAGAATGAATATTGCTGCTGATCTGATAACTCCTCCCAACAAGGAAGTAAATGGGGCCAAGTAGACACCAAGGATTGAAGCCAATCTACAAATGTCTTAGCTGTTTCTGCCACATTAATAGAAGTGGACTCTGCATTATGTAGATCAAAAATCTCGTGTAGCTTTAACAAATCTTTTTTTTTCATCTTTCCTTTTTTTTTTTTTAATTGGTGCATTGTAATCTTACATCTTTGTTAGATACAAGCTAGTATAGGTAAAGGCATACATGCACACATTTCTCATTTAACCCTTCCCCAATTCCCGCCCCACTCCCTCCTCCTCCCTTTTTAAAAATAAGTACTTTTCAGAGGCTTTTGTTTCCTCTCCTCCAGAAATTGAAATTAGGTCATTGCTGTATCATCTGAAAAGGGCTATTTTTTATTTCTTTTAGATAACTAATTTTATTTCCTTCAGCACATTATTACTGAACATCTGTTAAGGTAAATAATGCAAAGATACAAAAAAGATAAAGGCTCTGAAAATTGTAGAGGAAGTAATAGAGATTTACTATTTCAAAAATTGTTTGTGAGCCGGGTGTGGTGGCGCACGCTTGCAATCCCAGCATTTGGGAGGCTGAGACCGGAGGATCTGGGTTCGCGGCCAGCCTCAGCTACCTAGTGAGGCACTCTGCAACTAGTGAGACCCTGTTTCAAAATAAAAAGAATAAAAAAAAAATAAGGGCTGGGGGTGTAGTTCAGAGGTAGAATGCCCCTGAGTTCAATCCCCAGTACCACAAAAAAAAAAAAAAAAAAATTGTTTGTGCTCAAGCCTGTTTAACTCAATTATTAGCATTCAAGGATCTAAACACTATCCTTTATTTTTGAGAACTTTTGAAGAAAAAATGACATGCCCGATATTTGGAAAAGAGTATAATTTATTTGTGACAGAATAATGTGGAAGTCTTAAGCCTCTGAATTTAAATTCTAAGAATAATATCTTTTAAGAAATGAAACAATAGAGGACTTTTATTTAGTGTCATATTGTTAATGTTTGAATTTCATACTACTTTTAAAATTATAACAAAACTAGAGTGTTAGTGGATAACTTTGTTGTTATGCTACACAAATAGGATAATGTGGGTTTTTTGTGAAAATAATTGGCATTATAAAGGAGAGGGACGTGGCACAGATAGTTGAGCTTTCACAGAGTATTTAAAATTGAAGTATAGCATATACAGAAATATATGTATTTCAAGTGACAGTTGGATGACATTTTCACAAATTGAGCACACTCATGTAACCAACACCTAGGTCAAGACCCAGAGTAAGCTTTCATAGTCTTTCGATCACAATATAAAGTTCTCATTAACACTGTAAATTGATGGGAACATATTCTTACAGTGTTGTTGACTGAGGAAAACGTCAACTGAGATACTGCTTACTTTTTTCTGCAGTAATTTTTGTGCATGTGTGCCAGGGATTGAATTTAGGACCTTGCACATGTTAGTAGCAAGCACTCTACCACTGAGCCAAGCCCCCTGCCCCTACCCCAATAATTTAGGAAAAAACTATTGTATTTTTAATAATCATGTAGGGAAACAGATTTAACATATTTGCTTGACAGTCATGAGAAATAATAAATTAAGAAGGAAAGAGCACACTTACCTTTCTTTTTTATCCCACAGAGATTAGCAAGCAATATGTATAGATGCTGAAAAAAATCCATTGAAAACCCCAGTAAAATCCCATTTTCTGGAAATTTGAGAGATTAGAGATAATTTAGAATACACCATACCTGAGTGTTAGGTTAAGTGATTTCCAGGTATTTGGGCCTATTAAATCTGTTAAGTTCATAATGCTAGCTGGTGAAGAAGCAAGATTTAGATATCTTAGTTTTGGTGGTTTACTAGATTTCTTCAATAAGTCTTTATAAATCAAGTTACATTAGGTCATTTTTCTCTAAATGGTCTCTCTTTCTGGACTATTGTGCACTTTTCCTCTTGATCTCCCATCTGCTACCTGGAGACCATTTCTTACTCAGCAGCCAGAGAAAACACAGATCCTATGCTGATTTGTCTGTGAGAATCATATTCATCTAGTGTTGATGGAAGAAAACCTTACCCATTTGACTCCCTTCAAAATAAAAAACAACAAAAAACCCCACTATAAATCCTGAACAGAGTACAAAAAAAGCAACAGCTTAAAATCACTGGATAGGAAGAATAGACTGTAGTTGAGAAAGGGATGAAGGGAGCTATGAGCCTGTGGAGAAAGGGGGCTTTTAGTCTCGAGCTAAGTGCAGTGGGTATGGGGAATGACAGTAGTGTGGAGAGATGGTGCCAGTAGGACCAGGGAAATCAGAAAGCTGAAGCTGGAGAAAACTTGGCTATGGAAGAAAGTGGGATATTTTTCTAAGAGAAAAGGTGCCCCAAATCAGTGGACCTACATCCCTGACTGAAATGTGAATCATTCCTACTATGTGTAACAGACTCAGAACGGCTTAATAAAAAACAAAAGGTCTGAACTGAAGTTGGAGTTGCTGCCCAATAAATTGTGTATACAATTCAAGTTCAGCAAAGATAATTGCCTTAAACAGCAACACAAAATGCTCATTTGAGAAAAATAACAGAATCCAAAATCTGCACAATATAATAGGATGTCAAAGATAGTCTTCTAAAATAACCTACCTTACTAAGAAGATCAGAGGAATAAAGTGCATGTTTTTAGAATGGGAGCTTTAAGGCAACTACTTGATGCCTTAAAGGCTCTTTTTAGAAGCTTTGTCTCCTTTTTCTCAAATGTTTTTCATATTACTGTTAAGGTGTTACTTTTTTTTAGTCTATTGACATTTAAACTGATGATATAAAAATTTTGAGTGGTGCCAAACTGGCTAGTAATTGTTGTATTCTACACACTCTGACTTAAAAACAAAATGTGTGAATTTCACTTAAAATGTCCTTTGTGAAGCAGCTGAAAAGTATTTTATTAAATCTCCACTCTTGAATATTCGGGCTTTTTTAACATTAGGGGTTAAAAGTGTGTGTAAAGTTGCATAACAAATTATGATAGTTGTCTTGAGGAAAAACTTGTATTATTGGTTGAGTTGTGAACTGAACTAGTCACTCTTTATGAAACACATCTTTTATTTTTGTCGGACCGAAGAGCAATTTTGTTTATTCAGGCTTGGGTATTTGGCAGATGTTTTCTTGAAAATAACCAAAGCAAGCATGTCACTTCAAGGAAAACAACTGGCAATGAAGGTTGCCAATGATAACCAATGTGTTTTCAGGTAAAAATTAGAATTTTGGAAAGCTTGTATCTTTCACTGTAAACTTGACAGCTTCCTAAAAACAGACTTTTCTGATGAAATCAGTGGTGATATTTATGAATGTGATTTTTTTTGTGTGTGTGTGTGGTTACATAGAGAGGTTTGTTAACATCTGGACCATCTGTATAATTCAGTGAACCAATATTTTCAAATGACTAAATATATCATGTTGTAAAATCATGCATGGGTAAAAGATTCATTAAAAGTTCAAAATAGATCAATAGAATTTAAGTTCCTAAGCCAGGCGTGGTGGCGCACGCTTGTAATCTCAGCATTCGGGAGGCTGAGACCGGAGGATCCGGGTTCGCGGCCAGCCTCAGCTACCTAGTGAGGCACTCCGCAACTTAGTGAGACTCGGTTTCAAAATAAAGAATAAAAAATGGGGCTGGGGGTATAGCTCGGAGGTAGAATGCCCCTGAGTTCAATCCCCAGTACCGCCAAA
>PVLC010022743.1:0-26396 GCA_004027655.1 Graphiurus murinus
AAGGGGGTAAAGATTAGAGATGGTAGATATTGATATGTGACAGGAAAAAGAGGAAAAGAAAAGATAGGAGGTAAAGTATAGCAGAGAGGAATATGGGGGGGGGCTTGTAAAAGGGGTAAGGAGGGGGTTCAATGACCTAAGTGAGAGATAACAAAGCAAGTATTCATCCAAATAAACATAAACAAATCAAAGCAATAACGGAGTTTAGACAGATCAAAATTGAAAACTTAACACCAAAAGAGAATGAAAAAAACATAACAAAACAAAACCAAAACCCAAAACCAAACCAAACAAAACAAAACAAAACAAAAAATGAAAAATAAAAACAAAAAAAGAACAAAAACCCCAAAATCTACAAATAGCAGTCACTAAAACCAAGCTCTGCTAGATCGTAAGTACCTAGCTTAAATTTTCACGTGTGTCTTTGGCGTTTTTAATTAATTTGCTTATTTTAATTTGCTCTGTCAGTGCAGGCAGAGAGTTGCCCACTATTAGTTTATGTCTCTGGACTCTCCCCTGGGTCTGGATGCGTCTCTGATTCTGCTTTTTGCTTTAGCAGTCTAAAAGCCAGGCCTTTCCAGAGACCCTGTGTGCACTGGGTTCCTCCACCCTTCTGGCCCTGTCTAGGCTCTAGCAGGGTGGATGGCTGAGTCTATCCTTTGTTTTGTGAATTCCACACCCTGCACTCGAGGTGCGTGTGACTCGACTTATGTCTCCCTGCAGTTCGGCCTGTTCCTGTTCTGATGGCTGGTGGCGCAAATGGACAATGATGGTCTGTGTAGCTAGCAGAAAGTTGGTGGGAGGGGCTGTCGTGCAGGCTCGGTTCTCTGCTGTTCGGCCTGTTCCACCTCCTGGAAAGCTGGGGGCGCAGTCGGACAATGATGGTTTGGATAGCTGAGAGGAGGATGGTTGAGAGGCGCTGGCCGCTAAGATGGTGGCAGCCACACGCTGGGTCCCCCAAATCTCCCGATCTCCACCCAGGCGCTGCAAGTTCACGCCCAGGCTTCAAGCACTCCCTCTCTTCCCCCAGTCAAGAGGCTGGGCTCCCGGCCGATCTGCTTCAGGCTCACTTTTCCATCCCTGGAGGCTGACCTGCCTGCTCGGCCTTCCCGGGTTGCTGAGGGGCGCAGGCTGGTGATAGTCTGGCCAGATGGCAGGTAGCTGATTGGGAAGGGCTAGCAGGGGGGATGGTGGGCCGCCGCTCCACAGCCCGCCGGCTCCCGCTGATTCGTCCTGCCCCTCCCGGACTCAGCTCCTCCGCTCCCGCCTCAGGCCCAGGCCTCCGCCAAGAAGCTGCGTCCCACTTCAGGCTCTGGGCGGTCACAGTTCCGCGCTGAGGTGATGCGCCGGGACCGACCCCAGTCCCGCGGGTCCCCACGCTGAATGCCCCATGGTTCTGGTCTCTGCCTGCGTGCGGCGCAGGGTGCCAGGGGTGCTGTGTCCCGGGGCCCGCCGTTCCCAGCGTCTGGGTGGCCCCCAAGGCTCCTGGTCCTGCCCTTCCACAGCCTACCTCCTTGGCGCAGAGCCCGGCTGCTGCCTGCCCCGGCAGAGCCTCGCCGGCGGTGGTCCGTCCGGAGCGCGGAGCGCGGATAGCTGCGCTATGGCGTCTTTTCTTGTCCCTGCTCTGCTTTCTTGATCTTCTTTATTTGTTTGTGGTTCAAATTTCGCTTTTTTCCTTCTGTTGAAAATATCTTTTTATGGTAAATTTAGATCCAAATCAAGGCGTTTGTGAAAAGACGGTTCACTCAGTCGCCATCTTGGATCTTCTCCCCCTGTCATAATATTTAAAAGGTAAATTTCTCATACAATCAGGCAAGTCCATTCCTAAGTATCTAAAGTACCTACCAAAGAGAAATAAAAAAATATATACATTGCAGCATACTTCAAAAAATAGTCAAAAGTGGAAATAATCTAAATGTCTAAATGTCTAAGTACTGGTTAATGGGTAAAAATAGCATGGTATATCTATACAATACAAAGTTCTTCAAGAATAAATAGGAGTAGATTGTTTCCAAGAAGGAAAGAAAGGTGGTAGAGTAGAGAAAGGTTACATTTCCCACTTGTTCCCTAGCTCAACATGGAAGCAATAGGAAAATTGCTTTGCAGCCAGGGGAACTTCTAAATAGAAGAAAGACAGCCAGGACTTAGCTGAATCAGAAGCTATACAAAAGAGCTCTGTATTTCTTAACTTTTCACCTGATAGGTGAGCTGGGAACCCCCTAAAGTAGATCATGCTGGAGTTTGCAAAGACAGGAACACAGGAGATCTAGGAAATATCACCACAGTGTCCCAACCAGCACCTACCAAATGAATTGGGGTCCATTTGCCACAACATGAGTGATACAACCAAAAATTATTAAATCCAAGTGGATTTGGGTCAGAGACTTGGGGAGTGTTGGGAGGAGAGCATGACTCATGTTAGGTTAGTTAGTCTGTTGGATCCCATAATCAGTTAAGGTGAGCCAGAAAATTGAATGGATGGCGACATGTACACTCAGGAATAGAGGGTTAGACAGCCATTTTCATGGGAAGTGAAGAGAATGGTGATTCACAGTGACCTCTCTACCTTGGGCATTTTGTTGCCTCACACTGCAGATGAAACCGTAGAAAGGATCCTGAACCGCAGAAGACCAGCCCAGCTTCTGACTGGCTCTCACTTGAAGTATGTTCAACTAAAATCTGTTGAATGGATACCATCCAAAAAAGTCCCAATCAAACCTAAACCCTGATTGCAGGAATTTCCCATTTATAATACTACACTAGCCCTGAACTGAGCACATCAATCTACTCTGCCTGGACAAAACTCTAATAGATGCTACCTCTTACTCCATACCACCTTGTGCCAGTCAGCACAGAAGCTGAGATCCATTCAACTAGTTTCAGCTCCATGGCACTGCCACCAGATTCTTGGAGAAACATACGATGGAGAGGAAAATCCAATTTCCCTAGAAGTTTAACCAGACATGGCAACCTACCCATCATCACATTTGGATTTGATGAATTTAGAACAATCCTCTTCCTTGAGGGTGAATGTAAGGGTCTCTATATCCACAGAGCAATGATAAGAAAACTGGTATAGTTTCTAATTATCTTTAGATCACAAATCTAGAACCTGAGAGGGCTATGATCTAAAAATATGCTTTTTTTCTAATACACATACTAATGATTCTGATACAGATGGGCATAGTCCAGACAATCACACTTAAGGAATAATAAAACAAGGCAAAGAATGGCTGATTTGTAAATGAACCAAATCATGCCAAAATTGAACAAGAGGAAGATTTTCAACTCCATCGGAAATATTTTATTTAGAACTTATGGGAAGAGCCCAAGTTGACAACTGAGTGAAACACCTCTCCCCAGGTGCTGTAGAGCTCAAATCAAATTTGTTGTAAAATCAGCTTCTTTTCTTTTTAAATGAGAACTTGTCAATTAAAATAATGGATCTTGAGTTGCAAATTGTTTTTTTTAATTAATAATTTCTTTTTTTAATTTTAATTTTTATTCATATATTGTAAGCATACATCTTTGTTAGGTACAAATTGATAACGATATATGTGCTCACAATTCTCACTTGACCCCTTCCCCAAATTCCCACCCTGCTCCCTCGCCGTCCCTCCCTCTCAAGTTCAGTTTAGTGAGTAACCTTGATATACATTAGTGTGCCCCCCCCAAAAGCAGCTTCTTGACAAAAGAAAAAGGCAGAAAAAAAGTGAACAAAGTAACAAAAATTGAAGCACTGCTGAACATAACCCAGAAAGCAGAGCAGGGAGAGCGAAGGAGCCTGCATGCGAGGTAGTGGTGTACACAGCAGAGCAGCAGCCTCCATTGAGACAGCTGCCCAGAGCAGGGTCTAGTAGCATTGAGACATCTAATGACCTCCTGCATACCCAGCGACCAGATGTGGAGTAAGTGACTACAGAACTCCACACCCTAATCAGGCAGAGTATCCCTGCACAATAAACAGTGACTGGAACTCCTGGGATGACCATCTTAAGCCTGCAGCGGGGTCATCCCAGCTCACCTCTTCCTCCAGAGCCAGTGAGCACTCAATTGTAAGTTATCTGCATGGCTGGGACTCTTGTGGCAAAAAAGAGACTCGGTCACCTACGCTTCTAGTGACTGGATAGGAGCAAAAGTGCAGAAGGGACCCAGAGCACAAAGGACATAGAAACCTTACAGGCTCCCTGGAAAATGCCCGGCATTTTGACTGCACACATGCCACCAGAAAAGGCAGAGAAAGAGAGATGCAGACAGGACCTGTGGAAAGCTCAGAGACTCAGGCTTACACTGGGTCCAGATCCAGGGACACCCACTGCCTACATAGACAATGAGCAGCACAAGGACAGACCCTGTGGAGAGCTCAGAGAAAAAAGCTTGCAGCAGGAGAGGTGTCAGTGGAACTCCGTGCCTGCACTGATGGAGAGAACAAATAAGAATGCCTTAAACATGGTAAAAAATCTAATATAGTGAGTAGATATTTAAAAACTAAAAATATCCAAGCAGATCGAAAAGGACTGCAGAGGCCAACTCAGCTCTGTAATTATATACTTCCAATGTTTTGGTTTTTTTGTTTCTTTATTTTTACTCTGTTTTTGTTTTGTATTGCTTTTTTTATTTATGTTTGTTTGTTTGCATGGTTGGTTGCTTTATTATCTTTTGCTCAGTTATTGGCTTTCTTCCTCATCCCTTTTACAAGTTTCCCTCCCTCTCTCCTATTTATATTCTTCTCCTCAACACTTTTATTCTCTTTCCTTTTTCCTTTTTTCCCTGTCTCATATCAAGACCATTTCATACTACTACACCTAAATACTCTACATTGACTACTAGAATCCCCCTGCATATCCAATATCTCTAGTCTTTACCATAAAATACACTCAAACTCTTATTCCACTGGATCATACCTTTTACTTTCTACTTTACCATATTCTTGCATTCATCACTGTGGCTTCATCCCCCTCACCCAACCTTCACCGTTGAACACAACCTGTCCTTGTAAATACCTACAGACAACTCTAAATCTCTACTGCAGAGATTGGACCAGACAGGGGAACTATCAGAAAGGACTGCCAAACACCAAGGATAAACTCATCTCTGCTGATAGAAGGAATAGCTCAACACATCCCACATGAAGGCCTAAATATGTAAAGGTCACAAACTGTTCTACTCACACTTCTGAGACAAATCCTCATAAAAGAAGCAACAAATGGACCCTAGAAGTCAACACCTGAAACCCACCAACAGCACCATTAGAGTAGGCAGAAGCCCTAGAGTAATTGCAGCTCAGTACAAGATACTATTCACAGAGAGAAAATAAAAATAAAGAACCTATACATGGAGAGAAAGCTTGCAAGAGTAGCAAAGACATAAACTTAAGAACAGAGAAATCACTGGAAAGAAAAATAGCAAAGAAACAATGAGCTACCACAATTGCACAATAACAAAACTCACGAACACAGAATGACAGAGAGTACCAGAAAAACAATTCAGATCTTTAATAGTAGAAATGATACAAGACTTCTGAAAAGATTGCAGAGATACCTGGAAGGAAATAAATGAACAAATAAATGAAGAATCTGACACCCTGAACAGAAATCAAAGAGAAGCCCTGAAGGAAGTGAAGGACATGAAAGATGCAATAATTGAAGTGAAGGCATCAATACAAACTGTAAACATTAGATTAGACCACATGGAAAATAGAATATCACTCTTAGAAGATGACCATTCCAAAAATGAATCCACAGTAAATAATTTAGAAAAAAAATTCAACAGCATAAATTGGATATTGATGAAATCTGGGCCAACTTTAAAAGAGCCAACCTAAGAGTAAAAGGCATAGAAAAGGGTTTAGAAGTTAAAACTAATGGAATAAACCATGTTTTCAAAGAAGTAATATCAGAGAATTTTCCAAACATAGAAAGAGAAGTTGAAGCTGGGCGTGGTGGCACACGCTTATATTCCCAGCATTTGGGAGGCTGAGACCAGAGGATCCTGATTCACAGCCAGCCTCAGCTACTTAGTGAGGCCCTCCGCAACTTAGTGAGACCCTGTTTCAAAATAAAGAATAAAAAATAGGGCTGGGGATATAGCTCGGAGGTATAATGCCACTGAGTTAAATCCCCAGTACCACACACACACACACACACAAAAAAAAAAAAAATAAGAAAGAGAAGTTGATACTCAGGTACAGGAAACATATAGAGGCCAAGGAGAGAATCTTAAAGGCAACAAAAGTAAAATACCAAGTGACATTTAGAGAAAATCCAATAAGAATCAGACCTCCCAAAACAAGTCATGAAAGCTAGAAGGGGCTGGAGCGACATGTTCCAAACTCTGCAAAAAATAACTTGCACCAATATTCTCCTACCCAGCAACACTATCTCTCAAAATGGGCAGGGAAATAAAAACCTTCCATAACAAACAGAAATTGAAAGAATTTATGTCTCCCAAATCAGCACTAGAGAAAATATTCAAAGAGATTAACTACAAAGTAGAACTAACAAATAAATATCAGAAACAGAGATATAATAATTTCCAGGAAGCAAACAATTAAGCAAAGAAGAACAAACACTACCTCAAACAGAAGTCAAACCTCAAAATGTTAGGAATTAAAAATAATCTCTCAATAATCATACTGAATACTAATGGCCTTAACTCCCCAATAAAAGGCACAACATGGAAAAATGGATTAAAACTCATAATTTATCTATAGGGTGCCTGAAAAAACACACCTTCCAAGCAAGAATTCCCAGAAACTAAAGGTGTTCGAACAGCTGGAGTAAGGTAATCCAAGCGAATGTAACTCGAAGACAAGCAGAAGTAGTAACTATGATACCACAAAAATTAGACTTCAAGCCTAAGCTTATCAGAAGAGACAAAGCAGGTCATTTTTTACTAGTAAAAGGAACAACTCAGCAAGAGGAAATAACAATTGCCAACATTTATGTCCCAAACATAGGTGCAGCCACTTTCATAAAGCAAACTCTGCATGATACAAAGTCACACATAGATCCCAATATAATAATACTGGAAGATTTCAATATTTCTCTCACATCACTAGACTGATCTTCTAGACAGATGTTCATTAATACCCCTCAGATCTAAAGAATACCAGAAAACAAATGGACCTATTAGACATATACAAAATAGTTCACCCAACTGTAGCTGAATTCATATTTTTCTCAGCTGCCAATGGAACCTTCTCCAAAATAGACTGCATTCTGGGCCACAAAGTAAGCACTGGCAAATTCAATAAATGTAACATAATTCCCTGCATCTTTTCAGACCACAATAGAATGAAACTAGAAATCAACTATAAGAAGACCCAGAGTAAACATATAAACACATGGAAACCGAACACTGCACTGTTGAATGAGGAATGGGCCATAAAAGAAGTAAGGGGAGAAATTTAAAAATCCTAGAATCTAACAGAAACAGAGACACAACATATCAAAACTTCTGGGACACCTTGAAGGCAGTACTCAGAGGAAAATTTATTACACTGAGAGTCCACATAAGAATCACATAAATTCACCAAAGCTCAAATCACAGCTCAAAGCCCTTGAAAAACAAGAACAGTCTAACCCCAAAGCCAATAGAAGACAAGAAATTATGAAAAGGAGAGCAGAAATTAATGAAGTAGAAAATAAAAAATACAGAAAAAAAAATAGCTGGTTTCGTGAAAAAAAAAAATAAGATAGATAAACCATTAGCCAACTTAACAAAAAGAAAGAGAGAATCAACCCAAGTTACCAAAATAAGAGATTAAAAAGGTGATATTACCACTGACAGTGTGGAAATACAGAGGATCATCAGAAACTACTTTGAAAATCTACACTCCAACAAAATGGAAAATCCAGAATAAATTGACAAATTCTAGACACATATAACCTTCCTAAATTGAGTCAACAAGATATAGAAACTTAAATCTACCAATAGCAATCAAAGAGATAGAAACAGCAATAAAAAGTTTACCATCAAACAAAAGCCCAGGACCAGAAGATTTTCCAAGTGAATTTTATAAAATGTTTATAGAAGAGTTAATTCCAGTACTCTTCAAACTATTCCATGTTTTCTACTTCATTCATGTATTATTTTTTGCAGTTCAAAGACTCCTCATAACTCTATTTTCACACACTAGAATTATTTTCTCATGCTCACCATAGTCTGTGAGTTGAATTTCAGCTTTTGCTTTTAATGCATTTATATTACTAATTACTTCTTAATGGTTTAAGACTTTATTAATTTAGTTTTACTTCAACTTTAGAAACATATTAATTTAATTTTTATTATTTCTAAATATTACCATGATAGCCTCAGTACAAAAACAAGAGTCCATGTCCATCACACTAATTTTCATTCTCAAAGCACAAAAGGCCTGTATCTGAACAACCACCTTTTTCAAACAAGTAAAGCAGTTGTATCACTGACAAAGGGCTAATTCTTGACCATCTGGAGGACAAGTGTTCTCTCAGATCATGTTTCTGTGGATTATTTGTGCTATGCAACCTAGACAGTGGTTTAATCACTAAAATGGAATAATGGTGATTATGCTAATTTTTAGTCATTTTGTTAGATATAAATTTTATGTATTTTTATAATGGAAAAGCAGTTATCTCTTTCATTATGAATGTTATACATTATTATTAAGAAGAATTAGGAAAAATTAGAAAGATGTAATAGCAAAATTAAATCTACTCTTCATTTTACTAGCCATGTCCCTGTTGTGACAACTACCATTAATATATTTGTATATTTTATAGAAAAAGGCTTTATGCTTAAAAACTGAGCTGGGATCACACTGCATGTATTGTAGTATATCATACTCTTCCCTTAATACAGTAAAAAATTAATTTGTTCATTATATTATTTTAAACTCAGAAGGAAAGTCTTAAGTTAATCATATTTCCCAGTTCATATTTTGGTCAGTTCAAGTCCCTCTGTCTTATTTTATTATTACTCTTACTATTCCTGAGGTTTACTTCCTTCTCCCTTGCATATATATGTCCTTATAAATCATACAGCATGTTTGAGTGTTAATCTATATGAAAGATGTTATACAATAGAACCAATTTTGTTTTCTTTTTTCACTCAATGCTAACTTTTAAATATTATCCATGTTGTTGTAAATAAACCCAGCTTACTGCTTGTAATGTGAATAATATTTTATGGTATGCATGCACTATATTATATTTGCTAATTCCCCTAGTGATGGACACCTAGCCAACAACTCCCAGCTCTCATCCAAAAGTTTAGAATTAGACTTATGTAACAGTTCCTCTGGGACAAGATCTTAGGAAATGTATGGTAACAGATACACACATTTAATAATTTTACCAATTAGAGTCAGATTCTCTCTAGATGGGTTGTCCCACATTATATTCTAAACCAGCCATTTATGATACTTCCCTTTTCCCATATAGATAAAAAATGTAGTATTATCTGCCTCTCTAAATTTTGCAAAAATGATACAAAGCAATACTTTAGTGTTGTTCAAACTTCTATACTTCTGACTAATATTGTGGTTAAGCATCAATTTATCTATCTAGAGCTTATCTATAGCAGGAGGAGCTTTGTTACTATACAGTGTCATATGCCAAATTAGTCTACACAACTAAAATTTTAAAACCACTATACTAAGTGAAATAAGCCAGACTCAGAAAGACAAATATGGCATGTCTTCTCTCACATGTGGGAGCTAGAGGGGAAAAATTAAAAGGACATTATGATTATTAACATGATACCATTAGTGTAGAAGAAGGATATCAAAGGAGAGTAAGTGGAAGAATTGGGGAGTGAAAAAATCAAATTACATTATATGCATGTATGAATATTCCACCATGAAGCCCCAAATGCTGTATAATTAATATGAGCCAATAAACCAACATCCAAACAAAACATTCTTCCAGACATGTTCAACATTGTATTAGAGGTTCTATTCAGTGAAGTGAGGAAGAAAATAAATAAAGGCATAGAGAATAAAAAGAAAGAGTTCAAAATGCCTTCATTCGCAAGTAACTTTACTATAAGGAATCTACTAGAAACGCTACTAGAACTCGAAAGAGATGACAGAGAAGTTTCAAGATACATGATCAAACAAAAATGAGTTGTATTTCTTTATATAAATCATGGAAAACTGGAAGATGAAATTTATGGATTAATATTCAAAACATAAAATTACCAATATTAATAAAATATATGTAACATTAATACCCTGAATACTATACATATTTATGACAAATTTTGGTAACTTAAATAAATTTAGAAATATGCCATTTTATTAAAATGTAAATTGAACACAAATTGATCAGTCAACTTAACACAACCACAACTATAATGCCAGGATATATTTTGTATAAATTGATGACAACTTTTAAATTTGTATTGAGACAGAAAGATCCAAAAACAGCCAAAATAATTTTGAAAAAATATATTGGAACATTTATACAATCTGATATCAAGTTACAATAATCAAGATAGTATTGTATTTGTGAAAGGAATAATACATAGACCAGTAAAATATCCAGACATATACCCAAGCATATTTATTTTTGACAAAAGTGACAAAATAACCCAATAAGAAAATATAGTGCTTCTGGAAAATTGTGCTGAAACAAATAAATATCCTCATTAAAAAGATATAACTTTTCTTACAATGTTCAAAATTAATGGAACCAGATGATGGACCTAAAAGCAAAAGCCAAAACAAAAATTTCTTGAAGAATTCATAAAAGAACATTCTTTTTAACTTTAAATAGGTAGATTTCTTAGAACTCAAAAAGGACAAACCAAAGAAAAATTAGAAATTGGGTTTATCAGTATTTAAAAGCTTTGGTTTTGAAAAGACACTACTAAGAAAATGAAAAGGCAAATGACACATTGGGAGAAAATAAAAATATATAACTGACAAGGAGTTAGTATTCAAAATACATAAATAATGTCTACAATTCAAAAATAAGACTACCCAATAAAAATGGGAAAACTATTGGAATTTGTATTTCAAAAAATACATGAAGGACCAAAAAATGTTCAATACCATTAGTTGTGAGGGAAGTGCAAATTAAACCCACAATGAGATACCTATACATACTCACTAGAATATCTAAAATGTGAAATACTAACAATTTCAAATATTGATGAAGGTGTGGAGCAAATGGATACCTCCTATACTGTGGAAATGAAAACAATTTGGACATTTCATATAAAATTAAACATGTATTTACAATATATCTCAATAATTTCTTTCCAGGTATTTATCCCCCCCCCAAAAATGAAAATATACTTCCAAATAAAGATTTACCTGTGAACGTTCATATCAATTTTATTCAGAATAGCCAAAAACTATAGTCAAACCAAAACAGGCAAATAAATATGTTGTGGAACACATATATAATGAAGTACTATTCAAAAATAAATCAGCCACTAATACCTGAAACAACATGACTGAATTTCAAAAGAATTTGGATGAATAAAGTAAGTCAGAAAATAGTGACTCATTTATGATTCCATTTATATGAAATTCAAGATTTTGCCCTAGCTATGATACCATATTCACTCCCTCAAAATTCTTTTGATAAAATTGCCAGAGATTTCTAAAATACCACAGTAAATAATCAATTATCAACTTTACCTTACTTTTCTTAGTTGATATAGCTGACCTGTTAATCACTTTCCTTATTATGAAGCTGTTAATTATTCATTCAGCTTTTAGAACATTACTTTAATTTAAAAGATTGTAAACCTAAGGGCTCTTTCTCTAGACCTACCTATTTTTTATATTCATTCATTTCCTCGAACATTTTATCTTTTCCTAACTTTAGAGTTTCATACAGAAAGCTCCAAATTTAAAAAATCTAGCAATCTTCTACCTCAAAATCAGGATACTTATATTCAGCTACATTCTCAACATCTTTATATGTATCTCTAAGAGACATCTAAAAATTAACATTTATGTATCAGGGTTCAGGGAAAAACAGAGCCTATACTAGCAATTGTAAGGAAACAAGATTTCAATATAGGGATTAAAGTGCTCATAAACTTATTGGAATGGTTAGAGATATAGGAATACTGACCTTGCTTCTCTTCAACATGCATTAGTGCAATTGCACTATGTTTTCTCTATCCCTTGGCTTCCCTTTCCATAAATATCACCTTGGCTAACCCCTTCCTTGAGTGTTTGTGTAAATATCATTTTCTCTGACCAACCCACTTTAAATTATAGCACCTGCCCCTAAATTTCCCATCCTTTCCTTGTTTTCACCCACAGTGATCACTCACTATAATAAATCTCTATGTTTAAATTCTTGTTCATTTGCTTACATTCTACTCCTCCATTCAATTGTCAGCTTCGAGAGTGATTATCTGCACTACCAAGAACAAGTACATCTCATTTCATGAGATAAATAAATACTGCTTAAATGAATGATTGAATTTTATTAAAAAATTGTTATGACTGACTAATCTCAGTGTAATGTTTTCCAGTTCCATCCATTTCCCTACAAATGACATGATTTTATTCTTCTTTATGCTTGAGTAAATTCCATTGTGTACATATCCCATAGTTTTGTAATCCATTCATCTATCAATGGAAATCTTGACTGGTTCCATAGTTTGGCAATTGTGAATTGTGCAGCTATAAACATAGATACACATGCATCAGTCTGAAAGTTTGGTTTCCATTCTTTGGGGTAGATACCCAGAAGTGGTATTGCTGGATCATATGGTAGATTCATTCCCATTTGTCTGAGGATCCTCAATACTGTTTTCCAAAGTGGTTGCATAAGAGGGACTCCAGATGAAGAAGGAGAAACCTTAGATGAGCAAAGAAGTTGACTTAACTGAAGATGATGTGGGTGGGGGAACACCCTATTGGACATGATGTACTTTCACAAACATGTCAAAGTCAATCACTAAACTGAACCTGAGAAGGAGGGAGGGTGAGGGAGTGGGGCAGGAATTGGGGAAGGGGAGAATGAGAAATGTGTGCATGTATGCCTTTACCAGCTTGTATCTAACAAATATGTATGATTACAATGCACCAATTAAACAAATAATAATAATAAAAAAGAAGAAAGTGACCACAAAAAAGTGTTGTTTTGTTGTTGTTGTTGTTGTTACATTATGTTCTGGTATCTAGTAAGGTCTCCTTTCCTTTTAAAATTTTTGTGTCTTTTTTTAAATATATACTGAGGATTGAACCCATAGGCATTTTACCTTCAATCTACACCCCAGCCATTTTTACTTTTAATTTTGAAATAAAATCTGGCTAAGTTTTTGAGAGCCTTTATAAATTGCAGAGGCTGGCCCCAAACCTGCAATCCTCCAGTCTCAGACTTCCAAACATGCTAGAATTATAGGGGTGCACCACCACACCTAGCTTTCCTTTTTAAATTTTGAATTCATTAAACACATGGTGTGTTTGTACAGATATAATAGGTCTCTAAGACCCCTTTGAGATAGTATTATTCTTTTTTGTATATTTAGATTTCATATATATTGGTTGGCATATCCAGGAATTTGGTGTGTGTTCAGGAATAAAAGAAGTCTTCATGCTATGGGAAACAGGGGAGAAGCAGGTGGACAGTCAGTTCACTGATAAGGCACCTAGTGAAACCCTCTAGAACCTCACATTCTCCTCTCTCCAGCTCAGGGTAGGAATAATCAGTCCACTATTCATCTCCCCTGGGCCCTGTATGGATGATATAGATAATATGCACTAATGTCAGTATACAATTTTCTTCTCCTGGAGTTTCATAGAAGTCTATGGCATATGATCACCCCCAATCTCTCTTCATTATTACCTTAATTAAAAATTTCATATACTTGTTTTCATGACCTTTCTTAGTCTCAGGAGAATAAAAGCTATGCATTGGTTCTCTCTTCTCATAATACCTCAAAGCCTTATTTACCCACAGAAGTTATAGGATGCAGCTACTATTGACTTAGATGAGGCATATACAATCACCATGCTACTTTCTTCTCTAGAATTTTCTGTTTTTACTTTCCACATAGGTGAATGTGATTTTTGAAATGTTATGAAAATTATTTGTTGTTATTTCACCTTCTTGACCTCTGTTTAACCCATCTGAACTCCCAGAAAATTTAATTGTTATCATTCAAGGAAGGGTTGCAATGGCCTAAAAGGATAAGAAGTACTCTCAACTTTTTAAACTCAAAACTTCACTCCTTTTAGAGTATGCATTTTGAAAGTAAGGTCATGAGTAAGAAAAAGGACATCATCACTCCTAAGCTAGCATGAGATTCCCCAGATGAACACAAAAGAGAGAATCAGAGGGACAGCTAGAAGACACAGGATACTTTGGATCACAGTGAGAATTCCAAGTCCTAGGAGCAGGAAAATCATTTTAGGCAGGCTTATGGGGTATGAGAGTGGTATGGATTCCCACCCTGCTGTCAAGGGACAGATTAAAGAAATGGCAAATTCCAGAGAACTGACCACATGACCCATTTGGAAAATAAAGACTTGAGAAATATCATTGACTTTTTTCTCCTATGTATGATGTACAGAAGTGATTTCTGCATTATCTAACACAAGAAGAATGCAGAGGACAGAGGGACTTAAGAGACCACTGGATTAGAAATGATAGGTATCATTCTTACAGTTTGAATGTGCCCTTCCAAGTCTCCATATTGGAAACTTAACCTCCAATACAACAGAGTTGGTACATCTAGAAAGTCAATAGGTCATAATACAGTTTCCAGTATTCTGAATATACAAAATCAACTCACACAAGCCGGGTGACCTACACATCCATTTTACTGTAGACAGGATGGACTGATGGGTATCTCATTAAATATCAGTATGGACATAGGAAATAGAACATTAAATGAGTCTTCAGGGCCTTAACACCTATATCACATTTTTTTCATAATCCAGGGATAGAACTGAGGAAAAGAGGAAACCATGAATTGACTCACAGTAACCCTTTTCTTCCCTAGAGATTGAAATATTAAAGCAGAAACTCGGTTGTTTTAGAAAATGAAGTTAAAGTTCTTACATGCCTTGAGGACTGAAATTAATTTGCCTCTAGAATATCACTCTTTTACTTTCTACAACTTGCAAGTTTCCAGATATTATTTAGATTTATATAGGAAAATCTCTTTGCCTCTTCAATTTCCTAATCCATATTCATGTACGTGTTTGTTTTCATAGTATTTAAACATTATTTGCAAGCCTTATTGTATTTTATATTTCTAATGAATTTCCTCAATGAATCATTAAATTATTCAGGAAAATTTCCTCTAGGGTAAAAATCTTAGTTGAATTTCCTCGAGGGTACAAATATTATTTGAATTCAATTGACTGTTCTATATATATGTATAAATAAGAAAGGACAAATGTAAAAATTTTACCTTTTGGTAAGGGTAATATAAAAATGAAAACTAATACAAATCTGCTAAGTATAGAAAAGCTGAAAATCAGTAGCTGGCCTGTTTAAAAAGCAACTGAAAAATCTGGTTATGTATCACAAATTGCATGAATATATAAGTGCAAAGGAAACTTCTTAATGTTATCTAATATTTCTTTTTGTCAAGGACAGAACTCAGGGACAAAAGAGTCAAGTATATCAAATGCATAGAAAATCATCAGTCACTTGTAATGGTAATGATTTTCTTATTCCCCAAACTCCTAATTTTCTCCTATAAAAGCTCTGCTGTTAATTTTTTCCACATATCTTAAATTTATCACATCACTGACAGTCCCTTACTCAAGCCACGTAACATTTCATATTGAAGCATTTATTATAATACAGTGTCGGAGAGAGGGAGAGTTCAAAACAGCATAAACCAAGATAAAATAACAATTATTAATAATAACAATAAATTAAATAAAATATACATGAAATTTTGAGGTTAATTGAAAATAGCAGGAAAGAATAAAAATCCATATATCATGCAAATGGTGAAAAGCCACATACAATAACAGAGAAGCAAATAATTTTAACCAAATGATTGTTGTATTTTTTAAAAAAAGGAATTGAAAATTTATGTTTCTTTATTATTAACATGATGTTTACAGAAGTATTGGGAAAAAAAGAAATAAACAGATTGGATTCATCCTCAGTAATGTTTAAGATACCTATATCCTGACCCACATACAGAATTTTTTTCATTTGTTGAATAATATAAGTTGAGTTCTGTATTTCTGAAAGTAGCAAAATTTCACGTAAATCTTGATTTGCACTCCCAATGGTCTCCTATTACAACTATAATTCGCAGATATTATCCATCTGGCATGTGTAACCTGCAGATGTTAAGGCTTTATACTAATGATGTCAGCAATTTTCCTGATAATTTGTATTTTACTACTGTAGTTAAATAACCTAAATATCCTCAGCACTTCCACACAAGTTTTGTTCTGCATACTAACATGTTGCAAGCAGGAAGAGACGAGTTCCTGCTTGCAATGAACTTGCCAAATAACAAGTTCCCATCAGAGGGACATGGTCCTAGATCATCAATCAGGCAGGTTGATATATATATCAACTCCAAGCACTGCAATATTCACATGAAAATGTATACATTGCTCAGTAGAAGTCCATCCCAAAAGGAAAGAATATTTTATGCTTTTTAAAACACATCTATATTTATTTCAAGAGAGTCAGAATATAAAAATAACCCTTAGTATTCATGCACAACCTCTCCGCCACGAGATGATGGTCTTTTCTCAAGACTTGGACAAATGATTTTGCTATGACACCTTTGCCAAGCTATGATGAATTCTGGCATTTTAATAGGGAAAAACTGCCACATACCATTAATGTACAAGGACTCCAATACCAGTTTGCTTGCCATCCCAGGAATGAGCAATGTTTTGGCTGTGTGGATACAAATACAGAAACTTTTTTGGCATGAAAAGACATTTTAATTGGTTAGACTACTGGCTATTTTGAAAACAAGTAAAATTCAACTTTTACATAACTAGATTTTGTAACATCATGAGACCTTTTACAACTTTTTTTCATTAGAGTTATTAGAGTTATTGCCAGACTGTAGTAAGAAGTAAAGCATACTCAATTCTGTACAAGAAAATATAGTCAGATATAAGGATTGGATCTCCATAATATATTGAACTGGCCATGGGCCATAATGGTCACTTTACACTAAGTAGGCAAATCACATTTGAGTATCTCAGCCAAATAATCAGAGCACATATCATGCCCCTATCCAATCAGTAACTATACTAAATTCCCAACATCTAGAAAAATGTATCAAGTACATTTGAGAAAATTTCTCAGTATAAGCCGGGTGTGGTGGCGCACGCTTGTAATCCCAGCATTCGGGAGGCTGAGACCGGAGGATCCGGGTTCACGGCCAGCCTCAGCTATCTAGTGAGGCACTCTGCAACTTAGTGAGACCCGGTTTCAAAATAAAGAATAAAAATTAGGGCTGGGGGTATAGCTCGGAGGTAGAATGCCTCTGGGTTCAATCCCCAGTACCGCAAAAAAAAAAAAAAAAAGAAAATTTCTCAGTATAGATTCAAATTTGTGAGTGGTGTTTTCCCCATTTTCAGTGTTCCCTTATATTTTCCCATAAAAAACTGATCTACAACCCAATTCAAAGAATCATTCTGCTCATCAAATGGCCACTTCTCTGCACAAAAACAACAGTCTTACAGGATCCACCTCCAATTATGGAAGCCCCTTGTTTCTACTCATAATTTGCTTCAGTGGAACTCCTAAATTAGTTCATTGCTGAACATTTCAAATGCTTGGAGCCATAGGACACTAGAGAAGCATGGAGGGAAATGAACATACCAAAAAGAGAGAAATAAGATAAAAGGGAAGACAATTTTTTTACTGAAGACTCAATTACAATGTAGGGCACATTGGGAACCCAAACAGGGAGAATGCCAATCCCTTATCCCCAGTGAGTAACTGCACTCAAATTAATCTGCAGTGCAGAATAAAGGAGAAAATCCTAACACTTGTCTTTCCACAAGTATTTGCTAACTGTATGACCTTGACACAGGACTGTCAAATGTTAAGTGTATTTCTTCTTCTGTAAAATGGGAAGTTGGTAATAATGTGTGCATTTCTTAGCTTGTATGAGTTCATGTGTGTGAAGATGGATATGTGTAGGTGTGTATGCACATATTCAAGGGCATAATTGCATTGTTTATGCATGCCTTGTTAACTATGTGATACAAAATTCAATATTTCTTATTTTCAACATTTATTTCTTTCAGAGTTGATTTAGATCAAGCCTCACTTATTCCAATTCTTTTTGGTTCATATATTTTATGGCAATACCTAGTGCTAAAAAATCCTGCCTTTTTATATCAAGAGGCTAAGATGAGTAAGAAACATGTCAAAGTGAAATACTCTCTTATAGTTACAAGGAGGTGATAAGGTTAAAAATATAATTCATAGGTTAATTGGATCAGGTGGGTCAATAAAATGACTCATGTTATACAGTAAGTTTTAGCAAGACAAAGGAAAATTCTAAATCTATGCCAGCCTGGAATATTATCAGGTGTGTTAGGATCATGCCCCAAGAAATCAATTATTTTCTAACTGCCTTGAAATATAGGTCTTTGCTCTTTTAAACTATTGTTAAAGAAGTGGTGCTGAGAGCTGTTGGGTAGAACAGAATTCTTAGCTGTGGTTGCAAAAATATTCTCTAAGTAATACCTGCAAGCCCAAAGCTAGATTATATGAATTGCTTCAAATTTATTTTAATCTGAAAATTTTTTTAAGTTTTAAGCATAGCATATTTACTTTGAACTAGTATGATAGCTTTATTAAAATGGATAATGGTTAGTCATCCAAACTGAGAAAGTCTTAATTTTTAAAATCAAGATTCCATTATTAAGACACTACTTGAGAATTAAAAGCATTATGTATAATCATATGTGTAAGTGTCTTAATTTAAAAATATTTATCTAGTAAAAGTCTATTCTAAATTTTCAAATTTTTTGACTGCTTGTTGTTTGAAATATTTTCTTATGTTTTATTTCTAAACTATTGTCATAACAATAGTATTTAATTTTACTTTTGGTAGCTTTATTTGTTTATTCCCTTAGACAATTTTGTCTGATGTTTGTTCTGATAACATAACTTTTAGGTTTGATGATTTACTGATCATCAAACCCAGGAGAGCTCTACCACTGAGCAACACTCCAGCCCTATTTTATTTTTGTGTGTTCATTTTGAAACAAGGTCTCTATAAGTTATTGCACCTGTGATCCTCCTGTCTCAAACTTCCAAGTACTGGGATTACAGGCATGCACTATCACACTGGGATTTTTTTCATCATTTTAAACATACTTGTTTTGTAGTCTTTTCTAGATCATTAGCATCTGCATTTCTGGAGTTTATAAATCTGAACTTTGTTAAATCAAGTGACTTTTCATCATTTTGACTGGTTTCATCATGTAATTTGTAATTATTTTTATGGAAATAACTCCCAGCTTACAGTTGTTTTGTTTCTTGAGTTTCTTGTGTTCTGGGTAACAAAAATGCCCTTACAAAGTGGTTGTGTTTCCTATTAGGAGGATTCTATACAGATTTTAATATTTACCCCATTTTTACTTTGTTTTAAGGGCTTGTAGGCTTTATATACATGCAGTACACAATTACAATCCATGCCTACATATGGCATATGTCTGTGATTTCTCATGGGTGATTTTCATATTTTTTTACAATATGAACAATTAGATAAAAGCTGAGTTTATTGGCTGCTTTCAAGGCCAGCTGGTAAAAAAATAATTTTGTCTATTTTTGAACTTTATATAGAGACACTCAGTATGTTCCTTTTTGTGTATAACTCTTTTTTTTTCCTCAACATTATATTTCTGAGAATCATCTGTGTGGTTGTATGAAGTTGTATTTCATCACTTCTCATTCATTGTAAGACTATACTACAATTTATCCAGACCACTGTAAACAGTAATTGGAGTAATTTATATCTGGGGACATGTCTGCTTGTAAAAATACTAGTTCAATATTAAAAGATAGATCAGTTCTGTGTTTCTCACTTCAGGCCCTCTGGCCAACTCTTCACACCCCAACACTCACATATGAATTCTGAAATAAGAATTCATATACAGTGGGTTATAGTCAGGGCTTGGACATTAATTTTTGTTTTCACTTATGACAACTTATTTGAGCTCAGTATTCTATCTATATATTGATCAATGAATCTATATTTGTACATATAAATAGATTTTGAAATTTATGTTGTCCAGAATATCTATGAATTTGTTGAAAGATATGGGCTTGTCCATATTTGGTTAGTATTACATGTTCCCTATTTACTTTCACTACATTATGTTTCTTGAATTCTTTTTTGATTCAAGTAGATTTCCTTGCTATTGCCTATACTTTCATAGCAGCACAAGACTCTAATATAGTAGTAATCCCATCCCTGCAATTACTCATTTACATGTGATTTTCCCAATGGATTGTGAATTCTTTAAAGACACAAGCTGTGATTTTTTCCCCATTACTTAAAATATTGGGGTCTTCCCAATGCTCAGGAAATTAAAACAAGAATTAATAAGTAGGATGGCATTAAACTAAAAAGTTTGTGCACATCAAAGGAACTATCAAGAGTCTAAAGAAAAAGCCGACAGAATGGGAAAAGATCTTTAACATTGATCCCTCTGACAGAGGATTAATATCTAGAACATATAAAGAACTTAAAAGACTTTACACTAGAAAAACAAATGACCCAATAAATAAATGGGCAACTACATATGGCCAATAGATACATGAAAAAATGTTCAATATCATTAGCAATTAGGGAGATGCAAATCAAAACTACACTGAGATTTCATCTAACCCCAATCAGAATGGCAATCATCGATAAATCAAATAACAATAAATATTGGTGAGAATGTGGAAAATAGGAACTCTTCTATGGTGGGATTACAAACCAGTTCAGCCATTATGGAGATCAGTGTGGAGATTTCTTAGACAACTGGGAATGGATACACCATATGATCCATTTATACCACTCCTGGGTATTTTTCCAAAGAGATTGGAACCAGAGAACTACAGTAATATATGCATACCCATGTTTATAGCAGCATAATTCACAATGGCCAAATTATGGAACCAACCCATCAGGAGATAAATGGATTACAAAACTATAGGAAATATACACAATGGAATTCTACTCAGCAATAAAGAAGAACAAATAATGTCATTTGCAAGAAAATGGAAGGACCTGGAAAACATTATGTTGTGAGATTTGCCAGTCACAGAAAGTGAAGGGACATATGTTTTCTTTAATATGTGCTAGATAGAATGTTACTGGGATACCAGAGGGACTACAGATAATGGAGGAGAAACCTCAGTGGGGCCAGGAAAGTGGTCTAAGAGAAGGGGAGGGGGAGGACTGAAGTTTATTATTGGAAATACTAACATCAACTATGTGTACATACGTGAAAATTACAACGTCAATCTCAGTACTCTGTATGGAAAGGGGGGAGGTGGGGAGACAAGGTGTCACCAAGTGTTGTGTGCATGTTTGTCATTGTCAACATGATTTACATTGTGATATCAGACCATAATGCACCAATACAAGCCCATAAAAAATAATGTGGTCTGAAAATTGGAACCCAAATTATGCACAAACTAAAAAGACAAATATTCTCCCAAATTCCTTCTTCACCATGACTTTTCTAGCATTCATAGGGAAAGTTGTAGAGATAATTCTTCTAAAAATAAAGAAACTCAGAGAACCATTCAAATACACCTGTTACAAATGTTTACACAATTGTATCTTCCTTTGACAATTATACCAAAATAAGAAATTTGCCAAATTCCATAAGAATGCCATGTCAATATGCTATTTGTAATCTTGAATATTACCATAATATGACAAAGCAATGAAGTAGGAACTCCAGCAATGAATCAGTGAATCTGATAAATAAATTAAGGGTGAATATGGTAAAAAAAAGTTCAGCCAAGGGGCTGGTGTATGTCAAAATTTCCACTTTTACTTTGAAAGCAATGGTCATTTAAATTCCCCCCTTGTGTATACAAGCTATAGAAGAAAAATAATGACTCTTGTTGGCATAATAGGAAGAGTATTTATCTAAATAAAATGTTTTCTAGAGTACATACTCTTATATCCCTTGCAATAAAATCTTAGAGCAAGAAGAGTGATATGGTTACCTAGCAACTACTGTGTGGTTACCTAGCAACTACTGTGTTGATGTTCTCAAACTAGGTATTATGGAAAATAAAGTAAATAAAATCAGGAAATTTGTACATATCAATATAAATGAAAATCCACATTCCACTAATGCTAGTAAACTGAGGCAAATAAAACAAAATTCTTCAAAATGTAAATTAATATGCAAATGGTAACTCTATATATTCCCCATTAACCTTAGTCCATGACAACTTAAAGTTATTATTTTAAGTAATATCTTCAAGTAAGTTGTTATACCTTATACCATCATAAAGAATAATCATAATGCAGATATCATTCATTCTGATGCATATGCTAACAGTAATTGTTACAGTTAGGATATAGAATGTCCCTTGAAAAAACTCATGTATTGACAATGTAAAATATAAGGAGGTGAAAAATTGAATCATATCTGTTCTAATTTCATTAGTGATAAATCTATTGAAGAGTTAATGCATTTAGTAGGTGGTAAGGTAGGGTGTGGCTGGAGAATGTACTTCTCATTCTCTCTCTCTCTCTCTCTTTCTCTCTCTCTCTCTCTTTCCTCTCTCTCTCTCTCCCTCTCTCTCTCTTTTTCTTTCCTTCTTGCTGCCATGCCCTGACCTCCATAGACATGACTCAACTTAATCTCAACTTAATATGGACCAAAACCTTTGAAACATTCAGATCTATAAACAAATAAATATTCCTTCCTTCAAGTTGTGGTCATCAGGTAGTTTGAGTCACAGCAGCGAGAATGCTGAGTGAAATAATAATGATAATGAATTTAATGCAATAATGTCTTTAGTAGAAAACAGATGTTTATCTAAGGGATGTTAACAGGTAAACATGGATCCTGAAGACACTGTTACAAGGTTCTAAGCAATGTTGCTATTAGATATCAGAATGCTCAGAAGGGTAAGACTTGGTATAGTTTGGGAGGAGATGATTACATGACTTAATTACAACCATAATAAGGACAGGGACCATGTTTGTTATATCCACCACTTAGTTTCCAGCAACTAGCATCCAGTCTTGGTAGAAACTCAGAACATGATGTGTGTCTTAAGAGGAAATTCTTTACAGAATAATTAGACACTAAGTGAGGAAAAGCTCAATTCAATATATAGCTGTAGCTGCCTTCATGGCCAAGGGTTGTGATATGAAAGAAAATTTAAGTTTTTAAATAGAAAATACTCCTACTTAGTTTTTTTTAGTTTTAGAGCCTTTTGTTATCCAATATCTCATAACCACCTTAAATAACTGAGAGAATCAGAGAATATATTATCATCATTTTCTATTTATTGATGCATAGAAAAATATTGTATCATGGACATTTTATTAGGAATACTAACATTGAGATGCTTTTTAAAATTAGTAACTATAATACACATATAAACTATACACTCCTTAGAACATATGTTCTTTGTGCACAGCTTCTTCACTACTTCCTCCAGACTCATACCCTAGAAATTAAGTGGCTGAAAGCCACACTAAGCATTACCTCTTTCTTACATGCCTTCATAATATGGTTTCAAGGCAGGATGTTTAGTGAGGAATTTGCAGAAAACTCTTGGAAGCAGGCATTTTAGAAAGAGCAGAAATCATTCCCCTAGGAGCCAGTGAAAAACAGGAGAGAGTAAAAGCTCTGTTATGTGAGAGATTTGGTGAACACATGCCAACTAGCACATTTGAATCCATCATTCCTTCATTTTTAGAATTTTCTGATTTGAAATTTCAATAACCCTCTCTGCCTCCGCAACATATTTCTTCTTTCTCCTATTTGCCAAGAAAGTTTCCCTCAACTTTCACTCCAGAAATATCCAGATTAAGTTCATCCTTTTCTCCTATTATGTAGGTATTGTTAGCATTGACTGTTGACACTGGAACTCTGTGCAACAATTTTATTCCTGTTATACTATAACAGAATGTGCTAAACATTAACATCTGAGTCTCCAACTGGTCCTACAGACATAAATGATTCCCATAGTAAATATATTTTAGGCTCAAGCTAAGACCCTTGTTGAAAAATGTTTGTTAGTATAATATTGGCACAATATTACATGTAAAAACACAAATTGGTTTTACTGAAAATTCATAAACATAAACTGCAAATGGACTTTCAACACTTCCTAGCTACTCTACCATATCCTTTTACTCAACATTCCCACTCTCTATAAATGTCTCTTTCAAACATCTTCCAAGCTACTTGATTCATCAACTCCTCTGCCAATATCCCTCTCCCTGTTCTATGAAGAGAAAATACATGACACCAAACGGGAGTGCTTTTTCTCTCTGCTACCAAAATTATATTCATACGTAATCCAAAGTGTCTATCACCTTAAACATTAGAGGAGACACTCCTTCATCTAAGAACAACTTTACACCTATTCTTGGGATCCATTCTTTTCAGGATCCCCCACTTTACACTAGCAGTTATTTCTTCTCCCTTTTGAAGGTGCAATCTTTTTTTTTTTTTTTTTTTTTTTTTTTTTGCGGTACTGGGGATTGAACTCAGGGGCATTCTACCTCCGAGCTACACCCCCAGTCCTATTTTTTATTCTTTATTTTGAAACCGAGTCTCACCAAGTTGCAGAGTGCCTCACTAGGTAGCTGAGGCTGGCCTTGAACCCGGATCCTCCAGTCTCAGCCTCCCGAATGCTGGGATTACAAGCGTGCGCCAACACGCCCGACTTGAATGTGCAATCTTTTTCTTTTATTTTTTTCCTCTTTTTTGTAGATCCTCCCAATGGCTTCGTTTTTAAACCTCCACTACTAAAAAAAATAAAATAAAATACTTCACCAAATGCCACACTTCTGGTTATTTTCCCATCTATTTTCCTTGCCTAATCAAATATCTTAAAATGGTCCTGCACACTCATGATCTCTCTGTATTTCCTCGCCTCCATGCACAAGTAATTCATGCAAACTGGCTTTAAGCAACACTACAAGCAAAATGGCTGATTACCTCAGTATTGCTAAAAGCTGAGGGACATTTTACAGTTCTCATCTTAACTGCAAAAAAAAGTTTTGTATCATTGGTCATGCCTCTTCATTTTGAAACACTCTTCTCTTAGTTAAAATAATAAATTATCTGTCTTTCCCTTCTCTTTCTCTATATCTGCTACACATGCATTCTCTACTACCTGGTTATTAGATATTGGTGTACATCATGTCTTGATTCTTAGTCTTACTTCTTTCCTCACTCTCAGATGAGGTCATCCACACTCTCAGATGAGGTCACACCCACTCATAGGTGGCTGGAATCACCACGTATATGCAGATGGAACCCAACTTCCATCCAGGTTTCATCTGCTACATAGATATCTTTTTCAAGGTTCTACTATGAATTTCCAGTTGTTTACTCAAAATCTCTTTTCAAATGCCTCAAAGATACCTTAGAATCAGTATGTCTGGAATCAAGCTTAGAAATTCCCACCAAAAAGACTTTATCTGGGACTTCTGGGAAGATGGCGATGGAGTGAGACACGTCTCAAGAGCCGCTGTGAGCTCAATTCAAATCAGTCGTGGATCCAGCTTTTTGAAAGAAGAAAAAAAGCAACAAAAAGGTGAAAAACGCTGCGAAAACTGGAATACAGCTGAGCAGAACCCAGAAGGCCGACCAGGGAGAGCAAAGAAGCCCATCTCCGCGGCCCCGGCACCACGCCGCCAGGCAGAACCCACCATTGAGCCGGCCCCCGGCGTGGAGTCTACTAAGAAAGAAATATACAACAACCCTCTGCACCCCACCAGCCAGAGCTGAAGTGAGCGACTCCTGAACTCCTCATCCTAGCCAGGCGGCATTTCGAGGCACCTTCGACAGAGACCAGAACGCGTGGTATGACCAGCTTAAGCCCGCGCAGGACCATCCCAGCTCACCTCTCCTCACGGAGCCGGAGCAGAGATAACTGCACCCCAGGGCTTGGGTCAGGACTGCCACAGGAACAGCTTCTCGACGGAAGGGGGGAGAAGCAAATTGGCCCAAGGGTGAGTGGGGAAACGGGCAGCTGGCTGGAGTCTGAGAAGCAGACCAGGGAGAACCGGGGAGTCGGCGCGTGTGCAGCAGTAGCAGCCGCCATCTTGTCGGCCGCCCACAGCAGCAGAAATCTGCCCAAAAGACCTGCAGAGGCCAAACCAGGTCTGTTCTTACAAACTTGCAGGGATTTTTATCTTGCTACTTGCTGACGTTGCTGTTTTCTGGGGTTTTTTGCTTTGTTTTGTTCCGTTTTTACTCTGTTTTCACTTTGCATTGC
>PVLC010022744.1:0-26397 GCA_004027655.1 Graphiurus murinus
CGCACGCTTGTAATCCCAGCATTCGGGAGGCTGAGACCGGAGGATCCGGGTTCGCGGCCAGCCTCAGCTACCTAGTGAGGCACTCCGCAACTTAGTGAGACTCAGTTTCAAAATAAAGAATAAAAAATGGGGCTGGGGGTATAGCTCGGAGGTAGAATGCCCCTGAGTTCAATCCCCAGTACCGCCAAAAAATAAAAAAATAAAAATAAAAATAAAATAAATAAAAAGAAAAAGAGCCGCAGCTTCAAGAAGCAATTGGAAACTGTAATGAAGAAAACAAAGTGATGGAACATAAGGTAGAGAAAACAACTGTTAATCAGGCCGGGCATGATGGTGCATGCCTATAATCCCAGTACTAGGGAAGCTGAGACAGGAGAATTCCAGGTTCAAGGACAGCCTCAACAAGTAGTGAGACTCTCATCAACCTAGTGAGACCCTGTTAGGGCTGGGAGTGTAGCTTGGAAGTAGAATGCCCCTGGTTCAATCCCCAGTACCACAAAAAAAAGAAGAAAAAAAATGGGGGGAAGGAGGGAGGGAAGGAAGGAAGACAGAAAGAAAGAAAGAAAGAAAGAAAGAAAGAAAGAAAGAAAGAAAGAAAGAAAGAAAGAAAGAAAGAAAGAAAGAAAGAAAGAAAGAAAGAGAGGTGGTCAAATGTGTTGTAGAGAAAAGCAAGTATTAATTGGGATCCCCATGTACGGAACGCTTACCGTGCACTTAGAACGTGTGCAATAAATAGTCCCATTGCTTATGATGCTCTTCAAAGAAAGTGTCAACCCAAGAACATTTCCACATGGATAGACTTCAGTATGTTAATGATCTTTCCTGAAAATTGCTAAGTGCATGGAGACCGTTCCACCAGGGTTATGACCTAAGGCTCAGTTTACACTAAGGTATAAAATTAGAGTCTGGGCAAGTCCCACACCTAAGGCACCTGTCAACTGGGCCCGCAGCCTCAGTCCAACTGGACTCTGCACAACCCCCCTCATATGCATTCTCTCTCCTCAAACCACATCGTCTCTTATTGGGTAAAAACTTGAGGTTGACTCAGAGTGAATTTGTATAATTTGCCCCTCTCGTCTTTCTATTAGAAGCACTTAAATCATTCCACTGAAACCTGCCAAAAGCTTTCAGACCTTTAGCATTGACTGGGAAGGGAAGTTGAATAAGGAATGAGCTCAGGTCTTAGGGGAGAGTCTGAGCTGCTTTTCAACAGTTTTGCGCCCTCCCCCCTATGTATAACACCTCCCAGAAGTTTCACCTGATTTCCTTACCTCCGGTGGATTTGATTATTTCAAGTTAGCTGTCTCCTTCCAAGACAGGTAGAGGAGGGAGGGCGGCCCTCTTTGTTTCAGAGCAATGTGCGTCGCTTCAAATGGTGCCATTTTATTTCCATACCAGGAACTTCCTCGCTATCCATCTCCTGGGGGATTGCAGATTGTTAATTACTTTCGGTACAGAAAAGGATCCCGGCTGTAGCACCGCAGCTTGGCAGGTCCTCCCAAAATAGAGGCTATAGGTTATTTTTAAAAACCTTCACCAGGGGATCATGACCATGAGTCACATTTATCTCCGGAGTTTGCCAGCTGAAGGAAAACCACATGGTTCTGTGGACACCTTAAACCCTCCCTGACACATTGCCACCTCTATAGAGGATGCCATCGAATCCACCTGCCAATGAGGGAATGGAGAAGAAATTGCGCATGTGATTTTTTTTTTTTTTTAAACTGGGAATTGAGCCCAGAGGCATTCTACTTCCAAGCTACATCCCCAGACCAATTTTATTTCTTATTTGAAAACAGGGTCTCACTAGGTTGCTGAGAGCCTCACTAAATTGCTGAGGCTGTCCTTGAACCTGCGATCCTCCAGTCCCAGCCTCATCCTAAGTACTAAGATTACAAGCGTGTGTTCCACCACGCCTGGCAGTGCACGTGGAATTTGAAAGCCAAATTTCAGCCGAGTGAGCTTGGTGGCATACGCCTGTAATCCCAGCACTTGGGAGGCTGAGACATGAGTACTGCAGAATTGAGGACAGCCTCAGCAACTTAGCCAGGCCCTCAGCAATTTAGTGAAACCTTATTTCAAAATTAAAAAAAGACAAAATAGGGATGGGGGTGTAGCTCAGAGGTGAAACATCTCTGGGTTCAGTCCCCAGTACCAAAAAAACAAAACAAAACAAAAAACAGTTTAGTTTAAAGTAGATATTACATATCCAAAGGATATAAACTGTTTTCTAAGCATTAGATCTTACTAATGTTTGTCATGCTGCGGAACAGCTCTTTTTAAGTTATCGTTAGCTTTATTCTTTCTATTTCCAGAAATATTCATAATCTAATGAAGAAATATTCGCCAAGGAGGAACTCTGTGGCATGGGAGGTATCAGTCTTCCCAAGACATCAATTTCACCTGCTTATAGAACATTAAAAAGAAATTTTAAGTGATAAATGCATTAATCTACAGCCACTTATGATTAGACTGTTCTGGCTAAAATGGAATACATTATCTGTAAGACATCTTTCCTACTCCCAAGGCACTTTAAAATAATGAAAACATATAAAATAATATCTAAGTAATTAAAGTAATGGCAAATAAAAACTTAGCACTATATGGAATTGCCTATCGGAGTAATACATCTCTTTTTATAAGCCCTTTGTGATATTGCTATTAATTTTTAAGTAACAAAATATTGCTCTTGAACCAAAAATGGGATATTAACTAACACATACACTATTAATTGCTTTGTGAATGCAAAGTGCTAAATTCTAGTTTATAGAAATAAGCCTCGGAGGGTATCTAATAAAATCTGTACGGAATGCCCACTTCTGAAGCATCTAAGTAGTAGAGGAGACGCCCCAGATTGAAGCCATAAAAACTGCTTCTTAAGAAAGAGACCCCGCGCCTCTCCTGTGGGTGGATTCTCCTGTGGGTGGATTAGTGTGCTTCAGGAAGCCGGGCATTGTCGCCCCTCCCCACCTCAGAGTCACTCTTCCCGTCAGCCCCGCCCCTTCCTTGGGGCCCAGGTATTTATTCTCCTATCCCCTTTCCTGTAAGGGGCTCTGGGAGCCACAAAGAAAGACCATGCTGGCTAGCGCTTCTTTTCTTTTTTGGTAGTACTGGGGATTAAGCCCAGAGGCATTCTACCCCCAAGCTATACCCCCAGCCTTATTTTATTTCTTATTTGGAAATAGAGTCTCACTAAGTTGCTGAGAACCTCACCAATCAAGTTGCTGAGGCTGGATTTGAACCTGCGATCCTCCTGCCTCCCAAATACTGGGATTATAAAATTGCACCACCACGCTCAGCTAGCTAGCCCTTTTTTTTTTTTTTTTTTTTTTTTTTTTTTTTTTTTTGCGGTACTGGGGATTGAACTCAGGGGCATTCTACCTCCGAGCTATACCTCCAGCCCTATTTTTTATTCTTTATTTTGAAACCGAGTCTCACTAAATTGTGGAGTGCCTTACTAGGTAGCTGAGGCTGGCCACGAACCCGGATCCTCCGGTCTCAGCCTCCGGAATGCTGGGATTACAAGCATGCACCACCACGCCTGGCTCCCTATATTTTATTCTTTATTTTGAAACAGAGTCTCACTAAGTAGCTGAGAATTTGAAAGCCAAATTTCAGCCGAGTGAGCGTGGTGGCGCACACTTGAAATCCCAGTACTTGGGAAGCTGAGATAGGAGGATTGTAGATTCGAGGACAGTCTCAGCAAGTAGTCAGACTCATCAACCTCACAAGACCCTGTTTCCAAATAAAAAATAAAATCAGTTTGGGGTGTGGCTCAGAAATAGATTGCCTCTGGGTTCAATTCCCAGTACCACAAAAAATAAAAATAAAAATAAACAAAGGGTTGAGATCACAAATCAGTCATAGGTAGAACGCTCCTGGGTTCTATCCGCAATACCACCACCCTCCCCGCCAAAAAGTCACCTTTTTTTCTTGAACTGAAACTTGAACAGAGAGGCATTCTACCCCCAAACTCTATTATGTTTTTTATTTTGAAATGGTCGTACTACGTTGCTGAGGACCTTGCTAAATTGAATCCAGGGGCATTCTACCTCTGAGCTACACCCCCAGCCATATTTTATATTTTAGGTCTCACTAAGTCTCTGAGGCCTCGCTAAGTTGCTGAGACTGGCCTTGAACTTATAGTACTGAGATTACAGGCACTTGCCTCCTTATCCAGCATGTTGAAACACGAAAGGAAAGCACATGCTGTGTACATGTAGAAAATCATGAAATCATCTTTTTTTTTTTTTTTTTCCTGTGATGGGGTCTCACTGTGTTGCCTACACTGGCCTCAAACCTCTGGGGTCAAGAGATCCTCTTGTCTCAGTCTCCTGGATAACTAGGACTATAGAAGCATGTCCCTGGGCCCAAGCATCTCACTTTTTTTTTTTTTTTTTTTTTTTTTTTTTTGCGGTACTGGGGATTGAACTCAGGGGCATTCTACCTCCAAGCTATACCCCCAGTCCTACTTTTTACTTTATTTTGAAACCGGGTCTCACTAAGTTGCAGAGTGCCTCACTAGGTAGCTGAGGCTGGCCGCGAACCCGGATCCTCCAGTCTCAGCCTCCCGAATGCTGGGATTACAAGCGTGCGCCACCACGCCCGGCCTCACTTTTTTCCTTTTCTTTTTGTTTTTTTTGTTTTTGTTTTTTGCGGTACCGGGGATTAAATCCACGGGCATTCTACCTCCGAGCTACACCCCCAACCCTATTTTATATTCTTTATTTTGAAACAGAGTCTCACTAAGTAGCTGAGGCTGGCTGTGAACCTGAATCTTCCTGTCTCAGCCTCACAAGTACTGGGATTACAAGCGTGCGCCAGCACACCCGGTGCCGCCTCACATTTCTAAGGTTACCTATTATCCTCTTAGAGATTTTCAGTGTATATTAATATGTTAAAGATCCCAAGAATTTAAAAAAGAAGAAAAAGCAGGCTGTTTAAATTGGTTTTATAGCCAGGCATGGTGGCGCACGCTTGTAATCCCAGCATTTGGAAGACTGAGATCGGAGGATCCGGGTTCGCGGCCAGCCTCAGCTACCTAGTGAGGCACTTCACAACTTAGTGAGACCCTGTTTCAAAATAAAGAATAATTTTTAAAAAATAGGGCTGGGAGCCGGGCGTGGTGGCGCACGCTTGTAATCCCAGCATTCGGGAGGCTGAGACCGGAGGATCCGGGTTCGCGGCCAGCCTCAGCTACCAGGTGAGACACTCCGCAACTTAGTGAGACTCGGTTTCAAAATAAAGAATAAAAAATAGGGCTGGGGGTATAGCTCGGAGGTAGAATGCCCCTGAGTTCAATCCCCAGTACCGAAAAAAAAAAAAAAATAGGGCTGGGGGTATAGCTCGGAGGTAGAATGCCCCTGAGTTCAATCCCCAGTACAAAAAAATAAATAAATTGGTTTTATTAACCTGTTAACCAGCCAGGAGTGGTGGCACAGGCCTGTAATCCCAGTACTTGGAAAGCTGAGACAGAAGCATCACAGGTTCAAGAACAGCCTTAGCAACTTAGTGAGACTCTCAGCAATCTAGTGAGACCCCTGTTTTCTTTTCTTTTCTTTTCTTTTCTTTTTTTTTTTTTTTTTTTTTTTTTTTTTTTTTTTTTTTTTTTTTTTTTTTTTTTTTTTTTTTTTTTTTTTTTTTTTTTTTTTTTTTTTTTTTTTTTGAGGTACTGGGGATTGAACTCAGGGGCATTCTACTGTCCCCATGCCAGCTGAGACCCCTGTTTTCTAACAAAACAAAAAATTAAGACAGCTGTGGTGGCGCATGCCTGTAATCCTAGTACTTGGAAGGCTGAGACAGTAGGATCGCAGGTTTGAGGACAGCCTCAGCAAGTAGACAGGCATTTAAAATCAAACAGCAAGGCTGGTGTGGTAGTGCACACTTGTCATCCCAGTACTTGGGAGGCTGAGACAGGAGGATTGCAGGTTTGAGGACAGCCTCAGCAACTTAGGCCCTCTGCAACTTAGTGAGACCCTGTTTCAAAATAAAAAGTAAAATAGGTCTGGGGTATAGCTCAGAGGTAGAACGTCCCTAGGATCAATCTCCAATCCCACAAATAAAATAAAATAGCAAAGTAACTGAGTAGTGTTCTCTCTGCTAGCTCAGGGCTGGGAAATTTCTCAGAGGCTTCCAGAAAAACCTACCAATACCAAAACCCCATAAACCTTTCAGGATTTTTGATAAGGCTTAGAATTTCCCCACCCACACACTGGGTGTTGAACTCAGGGCCATCTTACCTCTAATCCTTTTTTTTTTTTTTTTTAATTATTTTTTATTTATTTTTGTGGTACTGGGAGTTGAACCCAGGGGCATTTTACCTCCAAGCCACACTCTCAGCCCTTTTTAATTTTTTGTTTTGTTTTGTTTTGTTTTGAAACAAGGTCTCACTAGTTTGCTGAGGGCGCCTCCCTAAGTTTCTGAGGTTGCCTCCCTAAGTTTCTGAGGTTGGCCTCAAACCTGCAATCCTCCAGTCTCAGCCTCCAATTACTGGGATTACAGGTGTGCACTACCATACCCGGCCCCTATTTTATTTATTTATTTATTTATTTTTATTTTTATTTTTATTTTTTTTTTTGCAGTACTGGGGACTGAACCCAGGGGCATTCTACCCTTGAGCTCCACTCCCAGTCCTATTTTATTCTTTATTTTGAAACAGTGTCTCACTAAGTTTCGGAGGGTCTCACTAAGTAGCTGAGGCTGGCTGCCAACCCGGATCCTCCTGTCTCAGCCTCCCAAGTACTGGGATTACAAGCCTGCGTCACCATACCCGGCTCCTCTATTTTATTTTTTGTTTTGAAACAGGGTTTTGCTAAATTGTTGAGGGTCTCACTGAGTTTCTGAGGCTGTCCTCAAAGCTGTGATCCTCTTGTGTCAGCCTCCCAAGTACTAGGTTTACAGACTTGCATCACGGTGCCCAGCTAAGGGTCAGGCTTTTGATTCTGCATCAGAGTACAGTGACTTCAGTTAACTCCAGTTTGAGGTAAACCTTGGATGTTAACACTGATTAATTGTCAGCCTAATCTTTATTCAAATATATCAGTACTTTTAAGGCCAATATAAAAACGCAAATATTTGCCTCTTGAGCTAAGGAAGCCGACTTTGAAACAATAAATAGACTTTGCCTGAATCACTAATGACCATTTTTTTAATCATTTTTTCTTCTCCTGAGTTTTGAGAGTGCTTGTCTAGCAAACTATATTTACTAAGTAATTAATTTGTTTTCCCTAAAAAGCATTAATCCGAAACGCATATCTCTTGGCTGTCTTCCCAGCCCAAAGCAAAAGCCGTTGTTATCTGAGTTATATTTATTGATTCAGTTTGAAGTTTTTGTTTATTCTGTCTTACAGTAGTTTACGTCTAAGTGGAAGCACGGAACTTTTATGGTCCTGCTTAACAACATACCTAATGAACACTAGCGGCTGCCAGCGCTGACAGGCTGAAGGAAGGGAATTCAAGTACATTTTAATTCATCCACTCCTTTGCCTTTCAGTGGACAGCTGCAGGACCTTGCCTCAGGAGAGCTCCTGTCCACTGAAATTTCCTATCCGCAGCATAATAAACCTGTCACCAAGATCCTAAAAGAATTGGTAGGGAGGGTTTATTAACTGCAGACGCCCTGCCTCTCCACAAAGGCCCCGCTCCCCAGCACTCCCTCAAGGGTCACCGGCTGCTCCCGGGGGAGCTCCCCCATTCCCGGTTTTGGGTTCAGGAGCTCAATAGTCAGACCTGGTAGTCAGCCATGGTGGTGCACACCTGTGATCCCAGTACTTGGGAGGCTGAGGCAGCAGAATCGCAGGTTCCAGGACAGCGTCAGCAACTTAGACCCTGTTTCAAAATAAAAAAGTAAAATAGGGCTGGGGGTGTAGCTCAGAGGTGGAATGCCTTGGGTTCAATTCCCTGGTTAATTAATTAATTAATTAATTAATTAAATGATCAGATCGAGCCCGGCGTGGTGGCGCACACTTGTAATCCCAGCATTCGGGAGGCTGAGACCGGAGGATCCGGGTTCGCGGCCAGCCTCAGCTACCTAGTGAGGCACTCCGCAACTTAGTGAGACCCTGTTTCAAAATAGGGAATAAAAAATAGGACTAGGGGTATAGCTCGGAGGTAGAATGCCCCTGAGTTCAATCCCCAGTACTGCAAAATAATAATAATAATAATAAAGAATAAAAAATAGGGCTGAGGGTGTAGCTCGGAGGTAGAATGCCCATGAGTTCAATCCCCAGTACCACAAAAAAAAAAAAAAAAAAAGATCAGATCGTCTTACCTGCCTCTGGAGAGGAGTGGGTTGTCAGTTTCCCGAAGCTGAGGGACCTCCTCTTCTGCCCCTAAGACAGTGGAGCACGCTTAGGATTCACTCATTCATCCACACAAAAAGGGATTTCTTAGTGCCAGGGAGACACTAGGGATGGCTGCAAAGATTAAGACGCATGGTCCTAGCCGGGTGTGATGGCTGCTTGCTCGTCATTCTAGTACTTGGGAGGCTAAGACAGGAGGATCGCAGGCTCTAGGACAGCCTCAGCAACATAGTGAGACTCTCAGCAACCTAGTGAGACCTTGTTTCCAAACAAAAGATTTTTTAAAAAGGGCCAAGGGTATCGTCTGGAGGTAGAATCCCCCTGGGTTCAATCCCCAATACGGCAATAAATGAAATATATATGGTTAGCTGGTGTCAGCGAAACACTAAGGACGGACACAAAGATTAAGGGACTGGCCCTTGTTTCTAGGAGCCCTGTCTTCAGTAAAAGGACTCAAGTCGAAAGCCGGGCGTGGTGGCGCACGCTTGTAATCCCAGCATTCGGGAGGCTGAGACCGGAGGATCCGGGTTCGCAGCCAGCCTCAGCTACCTAGTGAGGCACTCTGCAACTCAGTGAGACTCGGTTTCAAAATAAAGAATAAAAAATAGGGCTGGGGGTATAGCTCGGAGGTAGAATGCCCCTGAGTTCAATCCCCAGTACCGCAAAAAAAAAAAAAGGACTCAAGTCGACTTCAGTGCTACAGGAGAGAGTGGGGTGACATTTCTGAGACAACAGGATTCTCCCCACACCCTCCCGCCCTGGTCCCCTCCTGTGGATTCAGGCCTGGTAGGCAGCTGTGAGCTCATGGCCCCAGGGGCAGGATTATTAGGGCCTCAAACAAAAGTGACTCCATCTTGGCCAGAAACTCCCAAGTCTTGCTCCGTCCATCCCCCCCACCCCTGATTCCTGAAATGTCCCCACTGTCTTGCCTAAGACTTGCCCATAAGCCCCTCGCTTATCAGACCCCTCCGCTCACGAGAAAGCTCCATTATCCTGCTTAACCCTGATGTAACAAACTCCCTTGGCAATAGATAACCGTCACTCCCCCACCCTGTGGACTCTCCTCCTCACCCCCCTTGGCATTAGCCAACTACCACTCCCCTTCCCTGTAGAATCACTCCTTAAACAACCTATGTGAGCCGGGCGTGGTGGCGCACCCTTATAATCCCAGCATTTGGGAGGCTGAGACCGGAGAATCCAGGTTCGCGGCCAGCCTCAGCTACCTATGAGGCCCTCCGCAACTCAGTGAGACTCTGTTTCAAAATAAAGAATAAAAAATAGGGCTGGGGGTGTAGCTAGAGATAGAATGTTCCTGAATTCAATCCCCAGTATCTCCCCCCCCCCCAAAAAAAAAAACAACTATGTAAACATCTATTCTGTAAGTGGATGTGGGCTCCAACCTTTCCTAGAGACTGGCTCCACAGGTGTCACCCCAATAAAGCCTGTACTGCCCTTGAGCCCTCTTCCCCGTCTCCTCCCTCGCCCAGACCTTTCAGTGATGTGCCTGGGCAGAGCAGAGACAAAGGCGGCTTCCCAGCTTAAACTCAGGACCGACAGAGGCTTGCAGAAGCCAGATGCTAGAGAGGACTGGCATTTGTGGGAAGGTTTCCTCTGGGGCTGGAGAAAGAGGAGACTTGGAGCAGCACAGAATCCCGGGTGTAGGCAACAAAATCCTGAAGAAGTTGGTGAGATCCCAGAGCTGGTGCGCCTGTAGCCTGCTTTCCTCCAGTCCCACAGGGGAGGCAAGACCCCACGGGGAAATGGCTCTGCTGTGCCTCCAGGATTCCCACCCCCGGGAAGGCAGAGAGACAGCCCTGAGTAGTGTTCGAAATCAGTTTCCATGGTATCCTAAGAAAAGACGGTGTTCGAAAGTGGCTGGGCAAGACGATTTTACTCTTTGCAAGAAAGGGATCTTGCCACCAGTAAAGTCAGGTGTGCAAGAACAACATGGCGGAAACCTGCTGGGTCTTTTATTTCCAACTCAGGCTCCTGTGCTGTGCTCCTATTGGTGGGAACGTAGCCCCACAATCTTTTTTGTTGTTGTTGTTATTTGTGATGTGTGTGTTGTTTGTTTTGCAGTGCTGCGGATGGAAGCCAGGGCCTCCAGCATGCTAGGCAAGAGCTCTAGCGCAGAGCTACATCCCCAGCCCACAGTAAGTATGTTCTTATAAAACAAAGCTCAGATTGGGCATGGTGACACACACTCCTATAATCTCAGTACTTATGAAGCTGAGACAGGGGGGATCACAGGTTTAAGGCTAGCCGCAGCAACTTAACAAGACCCTGTTTCAAAATAAAAAAAAATAAGCCGGGCGTGGTGGCGCACGCTTGTAATCCCAGCATTCGGGAGGCTGAGACCGGAGGATCTGGGTTCGCCGCCAGCCTCAGCTACCTAGTGAGGCACTCTGCAACTTAGTGAGACCCTGTTTCAAAATAAAGAATAAAAAATAGGGCTGGGGGTGTAGCTCGAAGGTAGAACGCCTCTGAGTTCAATCCCCAGTACCGCAAAAAAAAAAAAAAAAAAAAAAAAAATAGGGCTGGGAGTATAGCTCAGAGGAAGAATGTCCCTGAGTTCAAACCCCAGTACCTCAAAAATAAATAAATAAATAAATAAATAAATAAATAAATAGAGCTGGGGGTGTAGCTTGGAAGTAAAATGCCCCTGGGTTAAATCCACTTTAGCACATACACACACACACACACACACACACACACACACACGGAGCTCAGTAAGCAAGAAAGACAGCATCAGATGTAAACTTTTTTTGGGGGGGGGTACTGGGGATGGAACCCAGGGCCATTCTACCACCAACCTACAACCCCAGCCCTATTTTTTATTCTTTATTTGAAACAGGGTCTCACTAAGTTGCAGAGAGCCTCACTAAGTAGCTGAGGCTGGCCGTGAATCTGTGATCCTCCTGTCTCAGCCTCCCAAGTACTGGGATTACAAGGGTACACCACCACACCCCACTCAGACGTAGATTTCTTCAGGTGTCACAGTGGAAGGGCCTGGAAGCCTGAGTTAGTTTGTGGAACTAAAAAACACACTTGATATAAAGAGGTATTTGCCCATTTTGTTTCAGAGTTCACATGTGGGAATAATTGGAGATGTGCCTTGCTGTAGAAAACCCTGTATTTTGCATTTCCAGATATCCGTTTTGATGTCCACCCTAGCATCTTATTATCAGCAGCTGCAGTTCTGCAAATGTGTCAGAGTGATGTTTTGCTTAAAGATATTTTCCCTCACCAGAGCTTAGGCACCAGGTGGAAAAAGTAATCCTGTCCAGTTGTATTAGCTAAACCTCTATTAAAGTGCTTGGGGGGAAAAATGGAAGAGTGATATTTACCCCACTGGGCTTGTTATAAAAATTAAATGAAGCCGGGCGTGGTGGAGCATGCCTGTAATTCCAGTACTTGGAAGGCTGAGACAGGAAGATTACAGGTTCAAGACCAGTCTCAGCAAGTAGCAAGACTCTCATCAACCTAGTGAGACCCTATTTCCAAATAAAAATAAAGTAGGGCTGGGGGTGTAGCTCAGAGGTAGAATGAGCCTGGGTTCAATCCCCCAGGGCCACAAAAAATAATAATAATTAAAGGAGATAATATGTGTGGAAGGCACAGCCAGCCCTCAGCGATGCTCTATAAATGACTCCCCTGGCTAGCCCAGGTCTACTAAGGCTAAACAGCTCAATGGGTTACCACTTTTCATGGGTAATTTTTGGCTTTCACATTTTTACAAAAATCTCTGATGCTTAACTCCAAAGAGGAAGCCCCGTGGGAATTTTCTATATTATGGCAGATCAAATGGGAAAATTGTATTTGAGAATTCAGGGCCCGCTGAGAATTTATCTACCTTCAAGATATTTCTTCTGGCACCTGCTTCCCTCCCCCCCCACTCGGTACTAGCTGGCTACAAACGGGCAATCCTCCTGTCTCAGCCTCCCAAGTACTAGGATTACAAGCATGGGCCACCACACCGGGCCAGCTTGAAATCCTGATTGCCTCTCTTCCCCGGAGTCTCACTTCCTCACAATTCTAACAATGCCCGTGACTGCCCCTTCCTTCCTCCCTGCCCATACTGGAATCGGCCTGCAGCTCACACCTGCAGGGTTTCCACAGCCTCCGAACCGGTCTTCCCACTTCTATCGCCTTCTGTCCCCTCCAGAAACACTCTCACACAAGCACTGATCTGCAAGATAGCTCAAGACTGCGTCCTTGGCAGCACCACGCCCCCAACTGGCAGCCTGGCTGGCTTCTCCTTCCTCGAGGACAAAAACCAAAGATGTCTCACTGAGCACCGGGGCCCTGCAGGCCCTGCTGCACGCTCAGTCGGGCCCCCTGGCTCCTCCGCCAGTGGCACCCCCTGGGACCCTCCACCATAGCCAGGATTCCTGCCACGGCACTGCACACGCCATGCCCTAGTCTTGCAGGCCTGGCTGAATGCTACTGTGTAATTATTGCACGTGGTTACTTATGCCTGAGTCCCCAACTAATAGCTGTCCAAATATCCAGGCTGTAATGTGCTCTATGAAGCATGAAGGCTGAGAAAGGGGTTAGTTTCTCCAGAAAAATGAAAAGCATCCCCCTCTCCAGCCTTCCCCACCTCCCACCTCCTGTCCCCAGAGAAGGTGGCCAGGCCTGGGGGTTCCTGAAGTCTGACTTCCCCAGGGAGAGTGAAGAGCCTGTCTGTGTGTTTTCCATGGGGGAAAAAGAAGGAAGTCCTGCTGGTGAGCTGGCTTCCCCTTTTGTTTTTAGAGACTGAAAATTGGCAGCCTAGGTTATCTTTTATTGAGCCTTCGAGCATTCTGGATGAACTTTAAGTATTTGTTGCCATTTCCAAAAAGTGGGAGATCTCCTATGAAAATGTAAACAGGGAGAGGCATCTCTTAAAAACCTCAAGAGATTAAGCAACGCTGAGCCCACTTTGTCACATGGCGAAAATTGGCAGGATCCCAGGCAAGCTGGTCATATGTACTTGCCAGCTCACCACAATCCCCGCCACTCCCTAAGATCTCCCTAAGATCCCTGGAAGCATCTGAGTTTGCAACCCCTGCCCGGAACCTCCAAAGGGGATTAATCTGAGGCTTTTTTTCTTTTCTTTTCTTTTCTTTTTTCTTTTAGGTACTGGGGATTATACTCTGAGCATTCAACTTCTGAGCTACACCCCAGCTCTATTTTATTTTTTTGTTTTGTTTTGTTTTTGCAGTACCAGAAATTGAATCCAGGGGCATTCTACCTCTGAGCTACACCCCCAGCCCTATTTTTTATTCTTTATTTTGAAACAGGGTCTCACTAGTTGCGGAGGGCCTCACTAAGTAGCTGAGGCTGGCCACGAACCCAGATCCTCCTGTCTCAGCCTCCCAAGTACTGAGATTACATGCATGCGCCACCACGCCCGGCTCTTGTTTTGTTTGAAACAGGGTCTTGTTAAATTGCTGAGGGCCTCGCTAAATTTCTGAGGCTGGCCTCAAGCCTGCGATCTTCTTGTCTCAGCCTCCCCAGTACTGGGATTGTAGGTGCACACCACCACATCCTGCAATTTGAGGCATTGGAGAGAAGCAAGATGGTAGCCGTGAGCTTTATGAGTACGTGAGCAGCTACTCCGCGTGGCTTATGAACCCAGGCCTGCACCGACATACCCTCCTGGGGATCCAGGGTGCAGGTGGTTGTAGGGATGTAGAAACGCTCTTGCCTTGATAGTGCTAGGGAAAATCCTCCGTGACTGAGCTGGGCCTAGAGGAAAAGGAACCTCGCCCAGGACTGCAGAGGAGAGCCCCTCTTCAAATGGAAATGCCCAGGGAGCCTCAGCACCGGGGACCAATCAGCCAGGGATCTGGCCTACCTTCCCCTGCTGCCTGGCACAAGCGCCCCCGGGAACCCGAGGCACCAATCTACAGGTGTGCAGTGCAGAACCTGAGTGTAACGTGTGTGTGCACTCGCACAAGCCCTGCACACTGTCTGATTTGGACTTCTCACCAACCTTGAGAATGAGTGGCTTCAAATTTATTTTTATTTATTTTTTTAATTTAATTTAATTTTTTTTATTGGTGCATTGTGATCATACATCTTTGTTAGGTACAAGCTGGTAAAGGCATACATGCATACATCTCTCATTTAACCCTTCCCCAATTCTCACCCCACTGTCTCCCCCTCCCTCCTTCTCAAGTTCAGTTTAGTGATTGACTTTGATATATTTGTGAAAGTACATCATGTGCATTAGGGAGTTTCCCTCCCCTCCCCCATCACCTTCAGTTAGGTCACCTTCTTTGCTCATCTAAGGTTTTTCCTTCTTTGTCTGGAGTCCCTCTTATGTCCCACTTTCTCCCTAGCTTCCACATATTAGAGAGAGCATACTACTTTTTACTTTTTGTGACTGACTAATCTCACTTAGCATAACGTTTTCCAGTCCCATCCATTTCCCTGCAAATGACATGATTTTGTCCTTCTTTATGGCTGAGTAGAATTCCATTGTGTACATATCCCATAGTTTTGTTCAAATTTATTTTTATGTATTTATTCATTTATTTAGCTAGTTTGTGGTAATGGGGATCTAACCCAGGATCTTGCACATTCTAGGCAAATGCTCAACTCAGTGAGCTACATTTCCAGCTCTTTTTATTCTATTTTGAAACTTATTAACTTGGCCCAGGTTGGCCACAAAATATTATAGGCATATGCCACCATGTCCAGCCAGAATTTTTTTTTTTTTTTGTACTGGAGATAGAACCCAGGGGTGTTCTCCCTCTGAGCTACACCCCCAGCCTTATTTTGTTTTTTATTTTGAAACAGAGCCTTACTAAGTTTCTGAGACTGCTATCCTCCAGCCTCAGCCTCCCAAGTAGAATTATAGGCAAGCACCACCACACACAGCTAGAATTTTAATTTTTTAAAGTAAGTATTTACAGGACATGCCTATAATCCTAGTACTTGGGAGGCTGAGACAGGAGGATGCTAGGTTTTTTGTTTTTGTTGGTTTTTTAGTATCCAAAAATCCAAGGGCATTCTACCTCTGAGCTACACCCCCAGCCCTATTTTTAATTCTTTATTTTGAGGCAGGATCTCACTAAGTTGCAAAGGGCCTCACTAAGAAGTAGCTGAGGCTGGCTGAAAACCTGCAATCCTCCTATCTCAGCCTCCCAAGTACTGGGATTACAAACATGTGCCACCATGCCCAGCTTAGGATGCTAGGTTTGAGGCCAGCCTCAGCAACTTAGTGAAGCCCTGTTTCAAAATAAAAAATAAAATAGGGTTAGGGGTGTAGCTCAGAGGTAGAACACCTCTGGATTCAATCCCCAGTACCAAGGAGAAAAAAGAAAAAAAGAGGTAGAATTCCCCATGCCGTTGGGTTCAATCTCTAGTACCACAAAAAAAAAAAAATATATATATATATACACACACACACACACACACACACACACACACACACACGTTTAAACAGCAAGTGGCAAGAGAGTTTCCATTTATATTGACCAGTTAATATACAATCTTCCAGAAAGGAGTTCAAGCAAATCTCTCTGCCATTAAAGAAACAAGAAAAAGAAAAGCATGTAAAAATGGGAGACATTTTACGGCCTTCTTCAGAAAATACAATCTACCACATAAAATTCTCAGCACATTTTTTAGTACATTTTTTGGTGCATTATAGTTTCATGTCATAATGTACCTCAATGTGATGGAGACATATATGCAGACGCACTTGGAGTACAGTGTTTTTATAAGCGTCACGTGTGTTAGGTTCTTTCTTTCTTTCTCTCTTTCATTGGTACTGGGGATTGAACCCAGGGGCATTCTACCTCTGAGCTACATCTCCAGCCCTTTGTATTATTTTTATAATGAGTTGCTAAGGCTGGCCTTGAACCTGCGATCCTCCTGTCACAGCCTCCCAAGTACTGGGATTACAAGTGTGCGCCACCACGCCCCGCTTGGTTTCTCATTTTAGCTACTGTGTTATGTACAGTCTGTTACGATCATCTTTTCCTGTTGTCTCTGAGATGCGCCACCCCCCTACAGCTGCCTACTTATAGGCAAGGTACCTCCAAGGTACACCCCAGCCCTATTTTTTATTCTTTATTTTGAAACAGGGTCTCACTTAAGTTGCAGAGGACCTCATTAAGTAGCTGAGACTAGCTACAAACCCAGATCCTCCCATCTCAGCCTCCCAAGTACTGAAATTACAAGCAAGCACCACGACGCCCAGCTCACTTTAGAGCTTTTTAACCACATGTTTGGCCACAGAAATCCGTGTTTATCACAACCTGGTGCTGTGTCCCCATTCAGGGCATGGGTGTTATCTGAGGACTTAGGTGCCGATGGTCATGACTTGTCTATGAAGCAAAAGTTGACATAATCTGAAGCCATTTGCTAATGGACCGTAGCTCTGTCTACACACCAAGTCTCTGCCAGGTTCACCCATCACATGGTCCCCTCTGGGACTTGTGGCGACAGACAGAATTATTATTCAAAGTCCTTGCAGATTGGTCCACTGGGCGAATTTGCAAATCTCGTGAAGATTTTTCCTGAAGTCCAGGAAAGTATCATGGCAGGACTGCTCACGGCCTTGAATGAGGCCCCAGGGCCACTCCCCAGGAGAAAACAGACCTGAGTGACAAGGGGCCAGGAAGGCCTTTGAATATGGGTGTGCCTGTCAAACGTTTTCAAGGGGGAAAATGACAGTCTTTATGAAAGCAGTAAGAAAGAAAAAAACTAAGTGAAGGATACCATACAGTGTCCCTGTATGCATGTGTGTGTGTGTGTGTGTGTGCACACGTACTCACGCACGTGTGCACGTACCACACCCAGCTTGCATAATTTATTCAATTTATTTAATTTATTTATAATAGTGCATGTGAGTGTGTGTTGCCAGGGATTGAATCCAGGGGCATTCTACTTCCGAGCTACACCCACAGCCTTTGCCTTTTTTATTTTTTAACTGGAAACAGAGTCTCTCTAAGTTGCTGAGTGTCACGAGCAAGTGACTAAGCTGGACTCTTAGATCACGTAATTAATATTGTATTAAGTTCCAAGAAGCATGCACTAGGTTGACACTCTCAATCTAAGTTAAATCTAAGCCTAAATTCCAGCCCATCGCCAGACCCAGAGAACTCACATGCGACATGTCCCAGTCGAAGGTTCTTTTTTTTATTTTTATTTATTTATTTATTTATTTTTGCAGTACTGGGGATGGAACCCAAAGGCATTCTACCTCCGAGCTACATCCCCAGTCCTAATTTTTATTCTTTATTTTGAAACACGGTCTAAGTTGCGGAGGGCCTCACTAAGTAGCCGAGGCTGGCCGCGAACCCGGATCCTCCAGTCTCAGCCTCCCAAATGAGCGTGCGCCACCACGCCCGGCCCCAGTCGAAGGTTCTATAGAACGGGTGCACTTTCCACCAATGCTTGAGTTCAATGACAGGTCTCTCCACTGGGCAATGAGGAGCACAGAGTGTCTTGGCACAGGGTTTATATGGGGCCTTCTGATTGGCTGGGCCCGGTTACACCCAAACAGTCCATTCTGATTGGTTGAGGCTGATGTAAGTTCCTATCTGAGTCACTGGGGCTGCCCTATCCTTATCTAACACACACACTGGGGGCCACTCTCTCACACATGAGCCAGCAAGTTACATTAAGTTTAACTTCACACAAGTGAGCCCATTCCAGTCAATATAATATTTTACTATTACTCCTTTTTTTTTTAATTTTTTTTTATTGCAGTATTGGGGATTGAACTCAGGGGTATTCTACCTCCGAGCTATACCCCCAGCCCTATTTTTTATTCTTTATTTTGAAACAGGGCTTCACTAAGTAGCTGAGGCTGGCCACAAACCCGAATCCTCCAGTCTCAGCCTCCCAAATGCTGGGATTACAAGCATGCACCACCATGCGTGGCTTGATATTACTCCTAACACTGAGAGTCTTCCTGAATTTCTGAAATTGGCCTCAAGCCTATGGTCCTACAGGCATGTACCACCACACCCGGCTCATACAATTTTATTAGAAAAAGTTTAGATTCTTTGTTCTCAGAATTAACACATAGCTTAGCCGGGCGTGGTGGCGCACTGCACGCTTGTAATTTCAGCATTTGGGAGGCTGAGACCGGAGGATCCGGGTTCGAGGCCAGCCTCAGCTACCTAGTGAGGCACTTCGCAACTTAGTGAGACCCTGTTTCAAAATACAGAATAAAAAATAGGGCTGGGGGTATAGCTCGGAGGTAGAATGCCACTGAGTTCAATCCCCAGTTACCGCAAAAAAAAAAAAAAGAAAAAGAAAAAGACTTTGTTTAGTGCTGGTGTGGTGGCTAATGTCTGTAATCCCAGTACTTGGGAGGCTGAGACAGGAGGATTGCAGGGGTTTTTTTGTTTTTAATTTATTTATTTATTTTTAATTGGTGCATTGTAATCACACATCTTTGTTAGGCACAAGCTGGTAAAGGTAAAGGCATACATGCACACATTTCTCATTTAGGATCACAGGTTTGAAAACAGCCTCATTAACTTGGCGAGACCCTCAGCAACACAGTGAGAACCTGTTTCAAAATAAAAACAATATGCCAGGCATAGTGGCCCACACTTGTAATCCTATGACTTGGGAGGCTGAGACAGGAGAATCACAGATTCGTGGCCAGCCTCAGCTACTTAGTGAAGCCCTCTGCAACTTAGTGAGACCCTGATTCAAAACAAAGAATAAAAAAATAGTGCTGGTGATGTAGCTTAAAGGTAAAAATACCTCTGGGTTCAATCTCCAGAACCACAAAAAATAAAAAAAATAAACTGGGCATGGTGGTGCACATTTGTAATCCCAGTACTTGGGAGGCTGAGACAAGCAGAGGATTGTAGGTTCGCAGCCAGCCTCAGCTACTTAGCAAAGCCCTCCACAACTTAATGAGACCCTGTTTCAAAACAAAGAATAAAATAGGGCTGGAGGTGTAGCTCAGAGGTAGAATGCCCCTGGGTTCAATCTCCAATACCAAAAATAAACTAAAAAAAAAAGGCTTTTTCTTGGCACCAGCTGTCTATAGGTCATGTCTTCTCTCGGTGCACACAGCAGGAAACGCAAAACCACAATGGCAAGAGTAAGCCCTGTCCCCTTTGATGTCTGTTGTGATGTGTCTCTCCTGCGTGTGTTCCCCGCTCCCCATTCTTTGTACACTTTCTCACCCTCTTGCCTCTCCCCCAAACTTACTGTATCTCACTGTATCTATCTATCTATCTATCTCTCTCTCTCTCTCTCTCTCTCTCTCTCTCTCTCTTTCTCTTTCTCTCTTTCTTTTTTATAATGCTGGGGATTAAACCCAGGGCCTCAAACATGCAAGTGCCCTATCACTGAGCTATACGTATCCCAGCCTACTACTGTTTATTTTTTAAATTCACTTTCCTCATTTATCAAAAGAGGGGGGAAATATTCCAGACCACCCACCCTGACGGCGGTTTTTATTATGGTCACGTGAGTTCGTGAGTAACAGCAGTAGTTGCTAACATATGCTGAATCATTACAGTGCGTCCAAGTGGGTGCTAAGAATTTACCATGGATCCTTGCAATGAAGTCCCCCAAACTTGTAAAGATAGAGGCTATTATGATCTTGCATTGTGCAAAAAAAAGCAAACAAGCAGCCACCTGTAATCCCAGTACTTGGGAGGCTGAGACAGGAGGATCACAGGTTCAAGGACAGCCTCAGCAAGTAGAGAGACTGTCATCAACCTAGTGAGACCCTGCTTCAAAATAAAAATAAAATAGGGCTGGGGGTGTAGCTCGGAGGTAAAATGTCCTCCAGGTTCAATCCCCAGTACCACAAAAAAAAAAAAAAAAAAAGAAGTTAAAGAAAAGCAAACAGAGCCGGGCGTGGTGGCTCAAGCTTGTAATCCCAGCATTTGGGAGGCTGAGACCAGAGGATCCGGGTTCTCGGCCAGCCTCAGCTACCAAGTGAGGCACTCTTCAACTTAGTGAGAGTCGGTTTCAAAATAAAGAATAAAAAAAATAGGGCTGGGGGTGTAGTTCGGGGGTAGAATGCCCCTGAGTTCAATCCCCAGTACTGCAAAAAAAAAAAAAAAAAAAAAAGAAAAAGAAAGAAAGAAAAGAAAAGCAAACAGGCTCCAGGAGGTTAAGTTGTTTACTTCTGTTTCTCCAGTTTTTTGTTTTGTTTTTGTGATACTAGAGACTGAACCCAGGGGCATTCTACCTTGGAGCTATACCCCCAGCCCTATTTTTTTTTTTTTTGCGTTACTGGGGATTGAACTCAGGGGCATTCTACCTCCGAGCTACACCCCCAGCCCTATTCTTTATTTTGAAACCGGGTCTCACTAAGTTGCGGAGTGCCTCACTAGGTAGCTGAGGCTGGCCTCGAACCCGGATCCTCCAGTCTCAGCCTCCCAAATGCTGGGATTACAAGCGTGTGCCACCATGCCTGGCTCCCCCAGCCCTATTTTATTCTTTACTTTGAAACAGGCTCTCACTAAGTTTTAGAGGGCCTCGCTAAGTTGCTGAGGCTAGCCTCAAACCTGCGATCCTCCTGTCTCAGGAAGTACTGGGATTACAAGCATGCGCCACCACACCTGGCTTATTATTTTTATTTGGAAATGGGGTCCTACTAAGTAGCTGAGGCTGGCTGCAAACCTGCAATCCTCATGTCTCTGCCTCCCAAGTACTGGGATTACAGGCGTGTGCCACCACACCCAGCCTTGTTTCCCCAGTTTTTAGAGAAGTCAAGGTTTGAACCCAGTCAGCCAGGCGAGGAGATGCCTCGTAATCCTAGCGACTCTGGAGGCTGAAGCAGGAGAATCACAAGTTCGAGGCCAGAGCCTGGGCAACACAGCAAGACCCTGTCTTCAATTAAAATGTAAAAAGGGCTGCGGATATGGCTCAGTGCTACAATGCTTGCCTAGCATGCACAAGGCTCTGGGTTCAATCCCAAAAGAAAGAAAAGATTTTAACTCGGTGGTTTGAGCTCTTACCTGCTAAACTCTGCTGAATTTAGAAGGGCTTTGAGATCTGAGTGGTGCTCTGTGAATCTGGATGTCATTATCATCATTATTCTTCTCCGAATGTGCTGCGAGCAAGCTCACAAAGACACTGAATAATAGAGCAGGAATTATTAAAAAGGAAATTCCTTGCCGGGCACCTATAATCTCAGTACTTGGGAGGCTGAGAGAGGGGGATCACAGGTTTGAGGCCAGCCTCTGCAACTTAGCAAGACCCTGTTTCAAAATAAAAGGGCTAGGGGTATAGCTTGCAGGTAGAATGCCCCTGGATTCAATTTCCAGTGCAAAAACAACTGTGTGTGTGCCTGGTCATCTGCACCCCCAAAACATTTCACTACTGGCACCTGGTGGCAGCCATGGGCATTAGTTGACCCCGCCGGGTCCCGTGACCCGAATCTCTAGGTCTGCAATGACCAATTTGACCATGAGTCGTAGAACAAAAGCCGACTAACTCGCCCCATGGGACATTTCCCAGGGTCCCCAGAATCCCCCAGCAGCTCTGGCCCCCACTAAGACAAGTCCCTCAGGCCCAGGTGGGGAGGACCAGGTGGCCACCTAAAAGAAAATTTGACTTCTCATTTTTCTTTTTCCCAAGGCCCTAGGGATTGAGACCAGGGGCATTCTACCTCTGAGCTACACCCCTAGCTCTATTTTAATTTTTTGTTTTGAAACAGGACACTGCTGAAGTTGTCCTGAAACCGGAGATCATCCTATGTCAGCCTCCCAAATACAAAGTATTACAGGCATGCACCACTGTGCCCAGCAAAGTTTGGTTTCTGATAGGTAACAAAGGAGATAGGATACTTGTGAGTTCTGGGCTGAGCACTAGAATTTACTATTAACAAATGCAACAGTATCTTTATTATAATAGTGTGTGTGTGTGTGTGTGTGTGTGTGTGTGTGTGTTTGCTTGCTTGCTTGCTTGCTTGCTTGTTTTGCAGTGCTAAGAATTGAACTCAGGGCCTTACACAAGCTAGGCAAGGTTTACCACTGAGCTGTACCTCCATCCTCAAAATAGGGCTGTTAATTGCTCACATAAATAATGATTAAAGCCAGGCATGATGGGACACACCTGTACTCCCTGTACTTGGGAGGCTGAAACAGGAGGATCAAAGGTTCAAGGACAGCCTCAGCAAGTAGTGAGACTCTCATCAACCTAGCAAGACCCTGTTTCCAAATAAGAAATAAAATTGGACTGAGGGTATAGCTCAAAGGTAGAAGGCCTCTCGGTCCAATCCCCAGTACCACAAATAATGATAATGATTAAAAACTCATCCAGCAGCTGGGCATGGTGGCACATGGTTGTAATACCAGTAGTTGGGAGGCTGAAACAGGAGAATCACAGGTTCAAACCCAGCCTCCGCAATTTAGCAAGACTCTCAATAACCTAATGAGACCCTGTTTCCAAATGAGAAATAAAATCAAGCTGGGGGTATAGCTTGGAGGTAGAATGCCTCTGGGTTCAATCCCCAGTACCAAAAACAAACAAACAAAAACCCATCCAAGGCCAGGCATGGTGGTACACACCTATAATCCCAGTACTTGGAAGGCTGAGACAGGAGGATCACAGGCTCACAGCCAACCTCAGCAACTTTTTAGCAAGACCCTCAGCAAATAAGACCCTATTTCAAAATAAAAAATAAAAAGGGGTACGGGTGTAGCTTGGAAGTAGAATGCCCTTGGGTTTAATTCCTAGTACTGAAAAAAAAAAAAATCCATCCAGAGCCAGGCATGGTGACACACACTTGTAATCTCAGTACTTGGGAGGCTGAGATAGGAGGATTGCACATTTGAGGCCAACCTCAGCAACTAGTGAGACCTTGTTTCAAAAATAAAAAGGGCTAGGGGTGTAGCATGAAGGTAGACTACCCCAGGTTCGACCTCCAGTACCACCAAAAAAAAAAAAAAACCACCTCCATCCATTCTCTCCTGGGCGCCCCCGGGGTCACCTGGGCCCGGCAGGCAGGGCCCCTCCTCCCCTACGCGCCGGCGCCGTGGTCCTGTGCCCAGGCTGAGCGCCTGACTCTCACGGGACCTACGCAGCCCGGCCTCGGCTGGCATTTTCACTTTTCGGGTCTACGTGCTCGACCCCAGCCAGCTTCTGCAGGGCCCTGCGAGTGGGTGCTGATTTGCCTAACAGGCATAAGGGGGTGTGTGTCACCGCCTGTGTCTTTCGGGAGGGAAATTTCAACCTGAGGACGCCCCAGAGGTGTTTAGATGTGACTAAGTGCCGCAGAACCGCCAGTTTCACACATCCGAGGAGCCCGGCCAGGCAAGGGGCCCGGGTAGAAGGGAAAATTGTGAGACGGGGAGAAAAGGCAAGACCCACCACCTCCCAACCACAGGCCTTTCCTCAGTCTCTCTCCCTCCCTCTCTCTCTCTCTCTCTCTCTCTCTCTCTCTCTCTCTCTGTGTGTGTGTGTGTGTGTGTGTGTGTGTGTGTGTGTGTGTGTGTCTGAGTGTCTGAGAATTGAACCCGGGGGCATCTACCTCTGAGCTACACCCCCAGCTCTATTTTATTTTTTATTGGAAACAGGGTCTTGCTAAGTTGCTGAGGGTCTCCCTAAGTTGCTGAGGCTGGCCTTGAACCTGTGAACCTCTTGTCTCAGCCTCCCAAGTTTACAGGTGTGCACCACCACCCTTGGCCCAGACTGCACGTTGAGTAGAAAGGAAGGATCCCTTTGTCCTGCAGAGGAGGACGCTAACACCAAAAAAGTTTGGGGACCAGAGCAAGGGTGCCCACAGGGTAAAACACAGAGCTCTAGTCAGACCCAGGCCTCTGGGCTCTTCTGTGCCAGCCCCCCCTCTAGGCTTAAGAGCACAAGCCCAGGTTCAAACAAACATCAGGTTACAAAAGAGCAGGGGCACACCAAGTGCTGTGTGCATGTATGTCACTGTCAACATGATTTATATTATGGTGTGAGACTACGATGCACCAATAAAAGTGTGTATATATATAGTGGGGGAGGAGAGGTACTGGGGATGGAACCCAGGGGCATTCTACCTCCAAGCTACACACCCAGCCCTATTTTTTATTCTTTATTTTTTTGAAACAGGGTCTCCAGCTGGGCATGGTGGCGCATGTTTGTAATCCCAGCATTTGGGAGGCTGAGACCGGAGGATCCAGGTTCTCGGCCTTCCTCAGCTACCTAGTGAGGCATTCTGAAACTTAGTGAGACCCTGTTTCAAAATAAAGAATAAAAAATATAGGGCTGGGGGTATAGCTCGGAGGTAGAATGCCCCTGAGTTCAATCCCTCGTACCGAAAAAAAAGAAAGAAAGAAAGAAACAGGGTCTCACTAAGTTGCAGAGGGCCTCACTAAGTAGCTGAGGCTGGCCTCAAACCCAGATTCTCCTATCTCAGCCTCCCAAGTACTGGGACTACAATCGTGTGCCACCACGCCCGGCTCAAGTATATTTTTAAAAAGATATAAAAGACCAGCATTTGGGAGGCTGAGACCCCAGCCTCAGCTACCTAGTGAGGCACTCCACAACTTAGTGAGACCCTGTTTCAAAATAAAGAATAAAAAATAGGGCTGGGGGTATAGCTCAGAGGTAGAATGCCTCTGAGTTCAATCCCCAGTGCCGCAAAAAAAAAAAGATATAAAAGAGCTTATGCAAGCCAGGATTGCACAGGCTGAGACAGGAGGATCACAGGTTCGATGACAGCCTCAGCAAGTAGTAAGACTCTCATCAACCTAGTGAGACCCTGTTTCAAAATAAAAATAAACAAGCCTGGGGGTGTAGCTCGGAGGTAGAATGCCCCTGGGTTCAATCCCTAGAACCACAAAAAAAAGGAGAGAGAGAGAGAGAGATTATGCACCAGTCATAGCTGAAGCATGTCAGGCAAGACGCCTTGGGGGATGGTGTCTAGTTAAGGTGCTTTGGGTTCCACGCTGAGGACCTCTGCTGATTTTGCTCACCTGCCAGTGCCACCACTTAGGGATGTTCAGGCGCAGCACTGCACAGTGTCTTGCTGTGAAGGCCAGGGAGCCGATCTCCAGCTTTAGCTCTGCTCACTCCACTGTGTGTCCAGGGCCTAGGGCTGCTTCAGCCCAGAGGAGCACTGCCAAAGCAGCCATCGCTCCCCAGTGGCAGGCACACTGGTCTGCTGGAGGTCGCCTGTCTGCAGCTCATGGGGCCCGGGGGCTGGCTATGACATCCTGCAGCCCTTCGCCCTTCTCCTGAAGCTGAAAGATGCTTTTCTTTCTTTTCCTTCCTTCCTTCCTTTCTTTCTTTCTTTCCTCCTTACTTTCTGTCTTTTTTTTGGGGGGGGGATGGTACTAGGGATGGAACCCAGGGGCATTCTACCTCCAAGCTACACCCCCAGACCTGTTTTATTCTTTTATTTGGAAACAGGGTCTCACTAAGTTGTAGAGGACCTCACTGAGTGGCTGAGGCTGGTCTTGAACCTGCACTCCTCCTGTCTCAGCCTCCCAAGTACTGGGATTACAAGCGTGTGCCACGACACCTGGCTTCTCAATGAGAATTAACTGCAAGATTATTGCTGGAACTGTAGGCATGGACCCCTCTCCCCTTGTCCTGGGGATGCTAATCTCAGGAGAGGAAAAGAAAGTAGCATGGTTTGAAGCCTTGGAATCAGTTGAGTCTGACCAGATTCACCCCCTCAAATTCCCAGTTTCATGAACCACTTCTCTCCTCTGCTCTGGCTGGGTGGGACTCGGTTCCTGCAGGAGCAATCAGGAGTCCTGATCCATCAAAGTTGCACCTTCTGCCGTCACTACTCCAGCAGATTCACCAAGGGACCGTTCTGAATCTAACTACTAGCACTCTCCCCTGCACCTGGGCTCGCTAGAAGGACTGGAACTGCAAACTGTTGGGGCTCAGCGGCTCACACCTGTAACATCTCCCCCTCTCTGCTTCTGGAAGGGCCGGAGTGCTTATCCCTCAGGTCGCTGACAGTACTGTCCAGTGAAGACCTGCTCTTTCAAGTCCACTTAAGCTCTTTCTGCAGAGTTGAGTAACTGAACGAGACAGCTGTGGAAAATATATGACTTTCGTTATTATAACATTGAAAGCAGAGCTGTCTAATTACTTCTGTCCACTGGTGTATGAAGATTGAGAACAGATGTGTTTAAAGAGAGGAGGAGGAGGAGGAGGAGGAGGA
>PVLC010022745.1:0-26439 GCA_004027655.1 Graphiurus murinus
TACTTCCCTCTCTCACTTCTTTCAGAACTCTTCTGTCCCTTTAGCTCACTAGTTTTCCTCTCATCTTACTAAAACCAAAGTGGTTTTATTTCACTTTGCATTTGATTCTCAGAATAGGGAGATGTTATTCAACATTAAGATCTGTTGGTTGGGGGGAAGATAGGGACTGTAGATCATGTGGATAGAAAAAGTTTAGAAAAGAGGTCCTGTTATTCTTAATTTTAACAAAGGTCTCCTTCCATCATTTTAATGTTAACATGATCCAAAAAAAGTGTGGAAACAGATTGGAAATGAATAGGAATAAGTAGACAAATATGCATCTCATATGACAGACCTTATAAAAAGTACTCATTTGACTGATTATCTTAAAAACCACAACAAAGACAAAACAGAAAACAACAAGCAAAACCCCTGAGATAACAGAAGCACTGGAATTAACTTACATGATTATGAGAAAAATACCTGCCGGTGTCAATTCTCTTAACTTCTCACCCCTCCGTAATTCATTTGAAGAAAAATAGCTGGCAGTCATTTCAAGATACCACACTTTTGCTAAAATACAGAATCCTATAATTAGGGCCAATGGTTTATTTTAAATCAATTTTCCTGGCAGAAAAGCCTACTTTTGGCAGCATTTATGGTTGGGGTTTCCTGCCTTCTGTTCTTGAACTTCTCAGTGATGCCCTCACACCTGCCTGTAACTAAATTTTAGTATTTCTGGTAACCAATTGGAATTCCGTTTTATTATAGGATTAAAAATTAGGGCAAGGTTTTGAAAAAGAGTGATGCAGAATATTTCCTAGTAGTAGTATTAACTATATAGATATGTTGACTTTGTTACAACAGCCAGAATTCAAAAAAACATTCCATGTAAGAAGTTTTCACCACCTCTCAACCATAAAGGAACATTTTTTCAGCACACTATAAATGCTTCCATTTACTTTGCCTGTTTAACTTCATATTTATAATTATGTTAGTGATTAAAATATTTGATAATTATAATCTCAAGAATGTTTTGTAATTATGTATAATTGGTAGTGTAACAATTGAAAAGGAAATTTATAAGCCTATGGATGTATATCTTATATCAGATGGTAAAATTGCTACAAAGGCAAAGATAATTTAAGAAGATAATCTGTCTTCCCAGCTGAAAAGCCTTAGATTCTTACGTTCAGACCATTTCTTGATAACTCTTAAATGGATTACCACATGGCAGTTTATCCCAGAAAATCTTGCTTTCATGTTTTCTGATCATTTATAGATACTTTTCTTAATTACTTGCATTTAGGAGACACCAGATTCACTATTAATAGAATATACTTCAATTAATTACTTTGTTTACGCTTCAACTATTTTTTATTTCTTGGCATTCAATCCATAAAAAGCTTTCAAGATACCAATACTTAATTAACTTTCAAGGGGAAAAGTGTGAGCAAGGAGAAACTAGCCTGTCTGTTTCCACCACAAAATAGATCACAAACAATGGTTGGTTAGAGGGTTTTAAAACCACAAGAGTTGATTCTTTAAAAAAGAAATTTCTGGAACTATGGCTTGTGAGAGTTAAGTGAAACCCACACAAGACCATTCATTCATATTGGTTAACTTAAAGTCCACAGATACAAAGCACAAATACATTATGTGTTCATTAATAAATTTAAGCTGAAATATGGCATAAAGCTAATTTTGAAAATAAGGCAGTCAGTTTGTATTTCCATTATCTGACTGTTAATTGACTCCATTGTTCATGTTGTCTTTTTTCCTTCCTTTTGACTGTCTTTATCTCTATTGTCTCTACTGTTTGCTTTCCTTGTCTTTCTATGTATATATGCATTGAGATTTCACCTAACCCCAATTAGAATGGCAATCATCAAGAATACAAACAACAACAAATGTAGGCAGAGGTGTGGAGAAGTGGAAACCCTAATACATTGTTGGTGGGATTGTAAATTAGTGCAAACACTTTGAAAAACAATATGGAGGATCCTCAGATGAATGGGAATGAACTTACCATATGATTCAGCAATACCACTTCTGGGTATCTATCCAAAAGAATGGAAACAAAACTATCAGACTGACACATGTGTATCTGTTTATAACTGCACAATTTACAATTGCCAAACTATGGAACCAGCCAAGATGTCCATCAACAGATGAATGGATTATAAAACTATGGGATATATACACAATGGAATTTTACTCAGTCATAAAGAAGAACACAATCATGTTATTTGCAGGGAAATGGATGGAACTGGAAAATATTATGAAAAGTGAGATTAGTCAGTCACAAAAAGTAAAAAATCGTATGTTCTCCCTAATATGTGGAAGCTAGGGAGAAAAAGGGACATAAGAGGGACTCCAGAGGAAGAAGGAGAAATCTTAGATGAGCAAAGAATTTGACTTAACAGAAGGTGAGGGAGGGATGGGGGACACCCTAATGCACATGATGTACTTTTATGAACATATAAAAGTCAATCGCTAAATTGAACTTGAGGAGGGAGGGATGGAGTGAGGTGGGAACTGGGGAAGGGTTAAATGAGAAATGTGTGCATGCATGACTTTTTCAGCTTGTACCTAACAAAGATGTATGATTACAGTGCACCAATTAAACAAATAAAATAAATTATTTAAAAATATTTCTTTTTCTTTCCTTTTTTGGTGTACTGGGGATTGAACCCAGGAAGATTGTATATTAGAGCTCTATCTCCAGACCTTTTTATTTATCTTTTATTTGGAAATAGAGTCTCACTAAATTGCTGAGGCTGGACTCTAACCTAGAGTCCTCCTGTCTCAGCCTCTGAAGTACTGGGATTATAGGCTGCTCCACCATACCAGGCTTGATCAAAAATTTCTTAAGAAATTTTCAAAACAGTACAAGTAGACAAGAAATATGGTACCTTTTATGCACTAAAAGGTTAATAACAATAAAGTAATAAACTGAGGTTGCATAATGGACAACAAAAATATTTTGGCTAAATATAAACTTCAGAAAATAAAATGGTACCTCACAAAATACTGATATATGTAAACTTCTGGTTTTTTTAAAAATAAATACATGATTTATACTCCTATTTATAGGAACTATGTTTAAAATAATGGTTTTATTAAAATAAAGAAATCTTAGTTAAATATAAGAAGTTTTAGATTTCTGAAAAACATTTTAAAATAGAGTTATTCTATCAGTATTCTGTTGAATTTGATTTTCTGAATAATTGAGCATTACCACAGACTTCTGAGTTTCAAACCTTAAAAAAGTAAAATCAATCACTAAAATTATAATGAATACTATTTAATTATTAAGGAGACACTTCAAAATGACTAGTAATACTGAACATCAATTAACATTTTTCTTATATGCTAATGTTTTCTGATTGCTCTTTAATTTTGATAGTTTAGCTACCAGACAACTAGGAGGTTAATATAACAGCAATTTTAAAAGGCATGCAATGTATTTGCTTATTTTTTAAATAATACTAACCACAATTTTCCTAAAAGGAGGAGAAAAAATTCATGAATGCTAGAATATGAAGGAAAAGATGTTGAGGTTAGTTGGAAGGAAAGATTTTTCTTATTTAAGAAATGAAAGAAATGTCATCCTGGTTCAAACTGTCACTTCTTTAAAAAAATTTGCACTTCTGTATATCATTTTTGAAACCTTCTAAAATGTCTTTCTTTTCTAAAATATTCTGGCTGGCTTTCAGCATCTTTTATTTTTATGTTATCTCACGTGATTCTTTGTTAAGAGACATTTCAGTATATTTTCCATACAATGTGTTCAGTTTAGAGACCTGGGTTTATTTTATTTTTTACACTAATGCGGCATTATCTTTGCTCTCCTTACAAGAACAAAAATATCTTGAAAGAGTAAAGCTTCCCAAGGTCATTGGCCTGTGTCTTTCCGACTCCTCATCCAGGTATTCATTTTTCTTAGTTTCTTGTCAGTGCGCCGTGATATCCTTCACATCTGTCTATGCCTTTGCTTTTATTAGCAGAAAATACAGCTATAGCTTTAGTGTCATGTGTACTATAAAGACAGGATTTTCAAGAGATTTGACAACTCTCATATTTCCCGAAGTATTCTCAATGTAACACAGAAACAGTTTATTACTGTTAAGTAGTGACTGTCTCCCCAGCTTGAATAATGAAGTTCTCTAGGTCAATATTTTATACAATGATACATTTAAGGAAGCATTCCTCTTCAGCTTGGCACTAAAACAATGACTGTCATAACACAGATCTATGTATTATCAATCTCACATGCTACCACAATCAATCTAATTCGTGGGGCAGGGAGAGTGTAATACGTTATTGAGTTAAACCAGGAATTTTCTTCTACCAAAATGTTTATAAAGGCACGTAATAAAATTATTTACAGAGATGAACTCCTACCATACAGCATGGAATAAATTTAACCTTGTGTGATGAGAGCTCATAGCTGCAGGTGATTTACCTGTGTTATGGGGAAGGTGCTGTCCTATCCGGTATGAAAGCCCAAAGCTTGAGCTTCACAAAGCCCCTCAGAATATTGAGATGGCAGAGAGAAAGACAGACATGCATTAAAAGTCTGGCTCTTGAATACAACAACTACACCCCAAAACAAACCCCAAACATAGCACAAAGTGTGTTTTATGGAATCATTAAAAATCAAAACCTGGCCTGTCTTTGGTTTGAATATTTCATGACAAGAGACCATTTCTCAGGGAGAAATGTTTCCTTGCTGGTCAGATAACAGTAGGCTTTAGCATGGAATAAATTCACAAACTTTTCTCAAGAAAGAGAATTTAGGCCGTTACAGTCTACAGAAGCCAAAATGTACATCTGCATCGATCCTCTTGGCAGCCAAAAGCAAGCCCCTTTGAAGCTTTAAGTTTGTACCAACACCTGTTAAGACTCTGCTTGCCCTCAATTCCATTTTGTATCTGGCAGCATTGTAAGTGTACTTAAATTGAAGATGATTCCACAGAATAAAGAAAATGTACCTTGGTCAGAAATGTATATTTTTTTCTTTGTCATTTTTTTTCTTTTTCCCACATATTTCACTCTTGCTATGAGTGAGGAAAATCTCACTGGAGAAAGTATTCTGAGCTCTATAAGTTGGTGTGTAAATTACTTCAATGGGAAAACCATTTTGGCTTAAGCTTTGGCCTATATTTGCTATTGCAGCTCAATGTAAGATTGAGATGACCCTGTATATCGTTCTCATTTCGTTCAGAACCAATTTAAGGAAAGGCTTGATTGGCACCTCAGAACAAAGCACGATGACATTCTTTTCATTTTTCATCATTCTCTTTAGTTTTCTTTTGTGATGGACTACATCATACCTAGTGTGTGTGTGTGTGTGTGTGTGTGTGTGTGTGTGTATAATATAATCTCCCATAGTTTTGACACATCTCCATCAACAGGTGGAGTCCATATAATTTCCCCTTGAATTTGTGTAAATATTCATAACTGTCTTAAATGGAATATGGTAGAAGTAGCTATAAATTTTCTAACTATATTATAAGGTGATATAACTTCTGCCTGGTTCACTTTCACTCATTCTCCTCTCTCTCTCTCTCTCTCTCTCTCTCTCTGCCCTCCTCTTTCTCTTTCTCTCTCTCTCTCTCTCTCTTTCTCTCTGTCCACCTTTGGAATCTTTCTGTTGAGAAGAAAAACAGGCTACACAGAAAGACAACATTAAAATTTTCTGTGCAACAAGCCAGGCATGGTGGTACCTGCTTGTAATCCCAGTACTTGGGAGGCAGAAAAGAGGATCACAGGTTTGAGGCCAGCCTTATTCACTTAGCATGATTCTCAGCAACTTAGAAAGACCTTATTTCAAAATTAAAATAGTAATAATAATAATAAAGAGAAGGCCTGGGGATGTAGTTCTGAGGTTCAATCTCCAGTACCAAATAAAATAAAGAAAGGGAATGTTCTGTGCAATGGACACAGGTAAGTTCTTAACCAACAGCCAGCATCATCCCCTACACATGTGAGTGACATGCCTACTGATGTATTCCAACTTTTTTATCTAAAGCCCAAAGTGTTTAAAAAGAGACAAACCATCTCTACAATGCCCCTTCCTTCTGCCACATGCATCTAAGCCTCCAAAATCATGTGATGATAGATTATTTTAATCCAGTAAATGTTGGAGTGTTTTGGAATGCAATAATAGATAATTTATATAGGCCATTGGCTCTTTTAATCTATCTCACAATATTCTATTATGTATTAGAGACTGGAAATTTTTTCTGCAAAATGATTATTCCAGGTTCTATGCTCTACACCCTCCTCTCAAACACAGAACTTTGTTCTCTAATGAAATTTTTCTTACACTTGACCATCTCAGTGTCAAAGAAACCTGCCTCTTTTTTCTGGATCTTCCAACTGCAATGCCTGCATAAATGTTAATGAAGTGATTAGGCACTTCAAAATACATTGGTTTGGGACCTGAGAAAATAAATTTGTGCCATGGTCGATGACTCCAAAATGACCTTGTCTATAAAAAATGCCATGGGCCAAGTGACTTTGCCTAGAGCATGAAACATAGCTTGCCAGTGCAGAGGCCTGGACAATCAAGTGAGAAGATTCCTTCTCCACCTACTCTGGGCACTCAACCCCTTAGTATAATTGCTAGTGCCCACCAGCAAGGCCACATGCTAATGAGATCAATACTTAAATAGGGTTCTTTGATTCAGAACTTTCTGTCAAAACTAGACAACCAAACTCATGCTAGAAAAAAAGAGAAAGATATTGATCTATATCTAATACAAATGCATGCCAAATTTACAAAGACCATAGAGTTAGAGTTTTCAATTCTTTTAGTCACATGATTATTTTTTGAAACAGAATCTTACAGTGAAGAGCCCCACAAAAAAAACAGATGAATGGCTCAGGCTTAAGAAGGCAATTGGGAATCCAAAGCTCCAGCTTCTCAGCCCTACCTATTCCCTACTTCAGAGGTCTCGAAGAATCACTGCAGAATCCCTGCTGAGATCCAGAGGAGGTTTGCAAAGCAACAAGTCATTTCTCTTTGCTATAAAACTAGTACCAAAAAAAAAAAAAAAAAAAAAAAATCCCACCTTAGTATGACTGGAGAATCTTGTTTGTGAGAGTTAGGTGGGATTTCTTCTGTGTTCATCAGATTCTATCTACTTTCTATGTTTTGCACACAGATATAAGCTGAGTATTTCACATGCAAATATCAGGGATCTTGTCATTAGTTTCAAAGGACTCTGTTTCTCTTTATAATTATCAAAGTACCATTTTTTAAATCAGAGTTATCTGTATAGCTAAAAAATATTTTGCTTTTGGTTTAGTAAGTCTGTAAAAATGCCTGCTCATCATTAATTATTATTGTGGAAAGGATTCATGTCTAACCACCCTCACATTCTTATCTATAATAGTTATTTTTCCAAGATCTATCAATTTCACCTCATCATATTTACCACCGCATTCTTACTACCTTAAAAATTGCTACCACTGGGTGTGGTGGCACATGCTTATAATCCCAGTTCTTCGGAGGCTAAGACGGAGGATTGGAGGTTTGAGGCCAGCCTCAGCAGCTTTGTCAGATACTCAGCAACCTAGGAAGTCCATGTTTCAAAACAAAAAGTAAAAAAGGTCTGGATGCGTAGCTTGGAGGTAAAATGCCCCTGTGTTCAGTGTCCAGTCACACACACACACACACACACACACACACACACACACACACATACAACAATAACAAAACTGGTGTGATCCAGTTATTCATTGCCTCAAACCCAGTCTTTTTCATCTTAACTGCTCCCCCTTCTTTAAATAGGGACACATTTATGATTTCATTGTGATAAAATACACAAAGTCTTCTCTTCTAGTTACCAACATTATTCTTAACTTTAGTTACCGGAATATGCAATAGAACTCCAGAACCTACTCCTAATACCTAATTGTAACTTCCAGTACTTTCCCTATCTACTTCTTAAATACTGAAACCCGATAATTTTCCAAAATCATCAGGCCCCTGTGACGTTCAGAGGCACCCACCAGTGCTTCCCTCACATGGGTGTCCTGCCTTTTCTCAGCTGGGAAGCTTTCTAGTCTCTGATTTCCAAGCAAGCTCTTTTCATGTTCCATCACAAACTCCACACACCGACGCAAACCAACAGCTCTTCATTCTTCTAAAAGGGTAGAAAAAGCTAAAAAAAATATATTGTGTGAGAGAAAATCAAACTAACTGGGTAAAAAGGAATGGTGGAGAAACATAAGACTTATAAAATAATATTAGTAATAATATTAATTAAAATGTTATATCAAGTCCAATGAATTTTCTCATGGTTTCCCTCAAATTAAAACCTAAATTGAACATGATCACTTTTGATCTTCATAGTATCCATTGCATCCAGATAACAAAAGTAAACCGGTATTCAAGAGATTATATCTACCATTCTTGTATCACTGCCTTTTAGAGAAATGACATTTACTTCTTGGTAATATTAAAAGTAGCATTAGCATTTACAACAAATGTAGATTATTATATATCCAGCACTGTATTTATGTTATTTAATAATTACACAAACCTAGGGGACAGGTTAAGCTCACTTAACAGATAAGAGGATTGAAGCAGAGAAAATTTAATTAACCTGTCCCAAGGCCCCATAGCTGGCTAGTGGTTCTGGGATGCCAAGTCAGGCAGTTTGGCCTCAGAGCCAAAATTCTTAAATATTATTCCAAACTGTATTATAGGCTTTTGTGAATATCTGTTGAAATAATGGACAAGTAAACTATATGTCCATCTCTTTCCAGTCCTTCCACGTAGAATGTGTGTGGAGCACTGAAGGATGACAGGATTTCATTTTTAAAATTTTGGTACTGGGGATTGAATTCAAGGACAGTTTTCCTCTGAGCTAAACATCTAGCCTATTTATTTATTTATTTATTTATTTATTTATTTATTTATTTATTTATGTATTTATGTATTTATGTTTTGAAACAGGGTCTAAGTTGAGGATCTTGCTAAGTTGCTGAGACTGGCCTCGAACCTACAATCCTCCTGTCTCGGCCTCCCAAGTTCTTGATTACAGGTGTGCGCCACCACATCTGGCTTGCTCAATCTTGTGAACTGGTAGGTGGATGGTCTGTGATACCCTGCAGACCTCGGCATAACCTGTGCTCTACTGTGCTAACTACTGTGATTCTTATAGGGTCCAGAGCACTGATAAGAGGTCCTCTTACAGTTCCTCTAGCTGAACCTAACAATTTGTCTATGGCCCTATTTTAGTCTCTCTTTTTTCATCATTTCCCAAGCCTTTCAGCTATGTCTGCTACTATAAGCTACCTCCCTAAAGCCCTCAAACATTCATACACCTAAGTTTTTCTGAGAAAGTGGAAGGTGTGTTTCCCCCCGTGACCTCCAACATCAATTCTTGATTCTCTCTAAGAAAAAGAAAAATTTCCAAATAAATCTCAACTTATATTTTGAGTTTGGTGAGCATTCTGAGAAGAAATCTAAAGTTTGATCACCTCCCTTAGAAAAGAAGTAATCACTGATTTTATGTAAAACTTCTAAATATGTGAAATTTCACGTGTCCCATGTCCCATTATTTGCCCTATCTCTTAAGTCCTTATGGTCACAAATATGTGGAAACCCTTATCAGAGTCTTCTACAATTCTATTTTACACTATTTCCATTGTTTTTTAAATTTTTATTTTAATAGACTTATAAAAAAATTAACAAATTTATGGAGAATCATGATTATTTTAATACATATATATGTTTTATAAGGTTATAATAAGAGTAAGAAGTATATCCACCCCCTCAAATACTTATCATTTCTTTGTGATAAAATGTACAAAATCCTCTCCTCTAGCTACTATGCATTATCATTAACTATGGCCCCTATAATGTGCAATAGAACTCCAGAACTTACAGCTCCTACCTACTTGTAACTTAATACCCACTGATTCACTTGTCCCTATCCACCCCACCTCCAGCCCCTGGTCTCATTATTCTATTCTCAGCTTCTATGAGACCAACATTTTTAGATTCCACATATGAGTGAAATCATTTAGCATGTTTTACAATTCCACTATATTAATTCATGCAAATTTCAATTTTCTTAGGTTTTAACTTCCTACATGAATTGAAACTAAGCCCAATAATGCAAGCAGGTCTGTGATAGGATCCTGATGGTACATGTAGACCGGGAGCATATATTCACATTACTTTGTGGTTTCTCCCCATGTAGATTTAATGTTAAAGCGTAATGATGAGGCATGCAATAGGTGGGTACTTAAATTAAGCCATCCAGAAAGAGAGCACTAAAAAGCATGCGTTTTTATATTACAATAACAGTACTGTGTAGCTTTATATGTAACAAAATGATCTTGTTGAGAATTTGCTCTGATGCTCAATTTCTGGGTTTAGTGTCAAAAGCTCAAGAGTGAAGCTCTGGGGAAGTCTTCATCACTGAAAAGAAAACACAGAAATAACATTATGTTTCCCATCTTGAGGTTTATGTGTGTTTCTGCAAAAGGATGCAGTCATTGCTTCTGAGAAGGGCTTATTTTGGTGTAGAAAAAAAAGCTATATTAATGTGAGAATTGAACTTTAATGCAAATATAATGAGAACAAGGTAATAAAAATATGCTGAGAGGAAAGTGAAGTATAAAGTATTGTTGAAGATAATCTTTAAACACTATCTGAATCAGTATAGCTTGATATATTTAATATAAAATAAATACAAATATGTAGATATATAAAATAATCACACTTTAATTCAGGGACCTCAATTATTTTTTGCAGTTGTGAGAATCAAACCCAGGGTCTCAAGCATGTGAAGCAAGAACTCTGCCACTCCCCTGCATCCCCAGACTCTGGACCTCATTGTCTTAAAATACAAAACATAACATTGCTGTTAAAATGGACATTGTTGAATGTCATTATCAAAAAGTTTCATGTAAGCCAGCTGTGGTGGTGCATACCTGTAATTCCAGTATATGAGAGGCTGAGATGGCAGGATCACAGGTTGGAGGCCAGTGTCAGCATTTTATCAAGATCCTCAGCAACTTAGTAATACCCTGTTTTAAAATAAAAAAATGAATAAATATATAAAATAGGGCCAAGAGATCTAGCTCGGAGATAGAATGCTCTTGGGTTCAAACCCCCTCCACCAAAAAAAAAAAAAGAACCTAAGGCAGCATATGCTGCTTCATGTTGTAATAAAAAATAACTCAAAATCTGTGATACATCATAATAAAAGTTTATTTCTTATTCACCCAAACTCCACTGTAGGTCTAGGTAGCGGTTGGAACCAGTTGTTGGCTTTCCAAGCTGCTATTAACTCCTATATCAACAGACTCACAATTGCCTTAGCAAACACAAATCATGTCACATCAACTGAAATTTCACTAGCCAAATCAAGCCACATGGTCACACATATGTTTGAAAGATCCAGAGAAGTACAATACTTTCAGTGTCTAGGAAGAAATTTTGGTGAATGGCCATGATATCTAACACAGTAAGCAACTGAATTTTCATAATTGCTAATAAATTAACTTTGTCTGGATTTCTAGAGTCAATTTGGTTATTTTGTGCATGTGGAATAAGAGAAAGGATAGTTAAATGCCTTTCCTCTCTGATGCCATGAAGTAATTATGGTTTATACAAGTATGCATGCAACACAGTCCAAATATTAATATAAACAATATCTGAGTTTGTAAGCAGCTTCTGAAAATATTAAGTGAATTGGATTAGTCAGTCAAAAATATTATCTGAGGATCCATAGGAATTTATCAGTGTTTAATATTCCTGGAGCAAGGACAAAATTAAAAAGAAGCTATATGATTGCCATCAATTGAAAAAAAAGCAAATGGGCACACATTATACAGTAAACTAGAAATAACAAGAGAAATGTGGAAAACATCTTGTTCAATTTCTTTACAATATCGTGTTAATTCTAGTTCCAAAATTTCCAATTGCAGAGTAGCTTTATTTTAAATTTACTGTGGTAAATTGGAACATCTAACCAGCCAGGGTTTTGTAGGGTCAGCTGACCTTTGGTACCTTCCCCTTACCCAGGCTACAACTATGTACTACCTGACAGTTGTTCATTTCAATTCAAATAAACACAAGGAAGAGGCAAACCTTGCTGTTCTGTGATTTCTAGCACAGTGGCTAACATTTTAACCAATTTTATGGCTAGTACACATATGTTTTCTAAGTCCATGGAATTTGGTCAAAGAGAATACTAGAGTTAAGGAGAATTGTCATTTTCTTCTTCCCTTGTCCACAAAGGGGCTGAAAGATGTTTTCCCATCTGAACTCACTTTTCAAATATCCCTTACCCACATCCAACATTTAAACAATTTAGCCCAATCTGATTTGAGAATGTAGCTGGCTGGCTGGGGAGCCCATAAGAAATCACATTGTATTTCTATACATGTGAATAGTGCAGAGGTGTGCTCTATTTTTTAATTTGAACAATTCTGAAAGCTGCACAATAAAAGAATAAAATCTCTCTCTTCTACTCTTATCACACTCTCCAGAGCAAACACTTCATTCTAAAAATTTGAATATGGCAGCATAGATGGTTTAAATGTGCCATTCAAAGTAAAAAATGTACATTTTTGTATACAGGATCTGTTATCTTTGTATAATGCAGTAATAATGAATGGGTATTTTTATTTAATTTTGAAACTGCATTATAATTCATGAAAACTAGTATATAAAGCACAAAATAAAAATGGAGTTTGGAAAATGTGTTAATAAATTAGTGATAATCACCATTAATTCAGAATGAAATGCCTTAATAAAATATATTTGGAGACCTGAACTTCCACTGTAATAATCTAAAATAAATAAGCAGTTGCCAAATCTTCATTTTACTTTGAACTTTAAGATTTTATGACTATAGATGTCAATAGAATGCTATTAATTTAGCAACTCAATAGGGCTTAATAATGACCAATTTTTAATACTCTTAAAGTTGGACACCACCCATAGGAGTTTCCAATGACTTGGTCCCAACAGATCAACCAGTGATATTATAACTAGCTTTAAGCAATGATTGCAATTTTGTAATCCACAAGCATTGTATTAGATTTTTTTCCTGATGAATAAATTTAGCTCTGGTAGTTTTTCCTGACTTTTGTTAAAAGGTAAGATTCAGGAACCCAGTATTAGAACTTGATTCCTCTTCTTTTGTCCTCTTGGCACTACTGATCCTATATTACAAGCAGATTAATTCTCCAAAACAAACTTGGTCATATCATTTCACCACTAAAATAAATTTTTTGGCTTCTCTGTGTAGGAAGAATAAGATCCACTCCCCTTGTTTTTTAGGAGGTATCACTGCCTCCCTGACAACTTCTCCTGGCCCCACTCCCCACTCCCCACTCTGTTTGCTAGCTTGAGTCATACCAGTATGCTTTCAGAGAAAATATATGGGAAACTCCAACACACTGTACTGCATTGAACAGATATTTTCCAAATAGTACTCCAGTGGCTGGATATAGCTCTTGTCACTTCCAAAGCTACACATCTTATTCCACACTGTTTACTACTTGAAGAATCAGCAGCAACTTAATACTGGGCATTATAGCATCATATATTTCTGTCATGCTTACAGTCCTTCTGAAAGCATCTGCCTTAATGTTTAAGTGGAACAAGATTCAGTTTCTGCCCTACAGCTTGTACTAGGTATATGTAGGAATCCACTTAATAACAAGAAGGAATTTAAAATATCCATTCCTGGTATTATCAGCTCTTCAAGTTCAGGGCTGGCAGGTATAAGGATTTACAGATGGAGATGATTTGAGTTATACAATGGGAAGTCCATACCATTATTTTTTTTAGTTATTCATATTTGTTAAGCTTAAGCTTTTAAACAAATTCACCTGTTAAAGCTCATATTCTGTTAATAATGTGTGTTAGAGGAGAGAAAGCTGTAACCCTGAAAGATTCTTAGCTGATACTCCAGCGTCTCTTTGGGCCTCAAGAGATTGGATGTGTCAGTCGGGCTCTTGTAAATGCCCTAGCTACACTCTTTTATTATGTTCTCATATAATCTCCTCATGTCAAGAGTCTTCACTCACTTGGAGCGTTCTTTTGGGCTTAGACCGAGACTCTACAGACTCAGCACATTTCTGTATTGTGTCTTTGAGACCTATTACTGGGAGAGACTTGAATAACTGACACAAAACAGCTATTAGATGGCACACAAAGGATTTGATGAACTGGTTTGCTATCCTTCCAAGGAAATTTTAAAAAAATCAGAATTCAAGCTCCACTTGTAAGTAACTGAATTAGAGAAATATATTTTCTTCTTCGGAAGGCTTTCGCTATATTTTTGTTTGATTTGAAGAGGTCCTGGTGAAACCTGAATTTTATAACACAACTCAAATCTGCCTGTAAGTGACATGATTGCATACATTGAAAATCTGAGAGGATACTTAAAAAGCAAAACAGAACCCCCCCAAAAAATCAATTTCATGGCCATACAGTAACAACATACAAATAAAAATTAGATGAATTATCAGCACTTTAATTTCCCAAAATCAAAGTTCTTTTCATTAAAAGATACTGTCATATGTTAAAAAACAGGTTACTGACTCAAAGAAAACATTTTATATTACACATCAGACAAAAGACAGTTACTGTCTCTGTTTATCACATTTGACTATTTAAATTAATTGAAATTAAATAAATTTAAAACCTTCTGTTTCTTAACTATATTACCCTCATGTCAAGTGGTCAACAATCATATGTGGCTTCTGGTCACTGTAACAGACAGCACACATACAGTACCTATTGGACAGTAATCTGGTACTAATCACAGAGAAGCACTGGTCTCAGAAGGAAATTTTGAATCTCGACCTTCTCGCTGATAAAATGTCAATGTTTTAATATTTACCAAGAATAGTCCCTAGCACTGTGTAATAAGTGAATACAATATAATATGCAAAAATTGGTAAATATTTACAATTAGTATTCTTTATATGTTAAAATATGTATTATATTTAAATATTTATTATTATGTGATTATGTTACCATTAGAAATGGTTACATTTAGCCGGGCGTGGTGGCGCACGCTTGTAATCCCAGCATTCGGGAGGCTGAGACCGGAGGATCCGGGTTCGAGACCAGCCTCAGCTACCTAGTGAGGCCCTCTGCAACTTAGTGAGACTCGGTTTCAAAATAAAGAATAAAAAAAAATAGGGCTGGGGGTGTAGCTTGGAGGTAGAATGCCCCTGAGTTCAATCCCCAGTACCGCAAAAAAAAAAAAAAAAAAAAAGAAATGGTTACATTTTACTATTATCTGTCACGCAACTTAATTCAAAGCTGAGTAATAGTTTTGTATATTAATACATTCTATAATATGTATACAAGGTCTACTGTACAATAAAAAGTGGAAGGAAATGATTCATAGGTAAGAAAAACAACTGCTGGAAACATATTTAACTTTTACTTTAATTAAACTATCATATAAAAGTGTAACAGAATACATAACTGTTTTAATTAGATACGTTTTAAAGTAGAAACAGTATAAAATTAAAAAATGAATACATAACCCTGTCAGGGTTTATATTTCACTTTGAGGTGCAGTTGAACCTGTTATCATTTAACCATGAAGGCAAATTGTCCATTCTCCTAACATTTGAAGAAGAAAAAAAAAAAATATATATATATATATATATATTTTTTATGTATATATATTTTTTTATGTATATATATATATATATATATTATGTATGTATTATGTATATATATTTTTTTATGTATATATATTGGAGTTAAATCTTCCCAGCTTTTGTCTTTTGGAAAGTAATTCAGACCATCACTTTCATTTCTGGAATCTGATTTTGGTGTAGAAAATTTGGACATGTTATTCCTTTCCAAATGAATTAAAGTACATATTTGTATAACTACTTTTGAATGCATTTGCAGAGAATTATTCAAAGTGTTTATTCAGAGGAATTATAATGCCAATAAAAAAAGCCAAGTTTTTGATCCAATCTTTTCTAGTGAGCCGAGACATGGATTTTCTCTCAAATGATATTAACAAGTTAGTGTATTTCATCAGTTAAAAGCATCTTTTGGTGTCCCATGCCAACACTGTCATCTGACTTCACATAGCACACTACACTATTGCAGTCACCAAGCAAAGCCTTGAACTCACTGTGACTGAGTCACAGATGATTTAATTCTTGATGATAATGACTCTGCCCATGACTTACTACATTTTATATTACCCCCCCCCCCAAAAAAAATAAATGATTCCTGATTCCTGGTAAGCAATGCAGTGAAATGACCTGTGTTCAAAACTCTGTCCCTGTCAATATAATTTTTATAACCAGACCAATTTCAATAGCAACTAGTGGGTGAAAAGCAATTATGCTTAATAATTTTGGTTTCTCTACATCAACTATTCAAGTCATTTCCTAACACATAACAAAAAATGGTTTCTTTTGTTGTACTGAAGAAAGTCACTGCATCAAACAGTTCTTCACATTGTTACAAGTCCTAATGTGTGCCCCTACCCCCAATTCTTATGTTGAAGTTCTAACCACTCAGATTGCATCCTTGTTTAGAAATAGGGTCACTGTGATTGTAATTAGTTACATTAAAATGAGTTTCTACTGGAGTAGAGTAGGCCTCTAATCCAATATGGCTGACAACCATATAATGATAAGAACTCTGGGCACAGAAGCACATACACAGGGAGAACCATGTGAAGAGTGGACATACCCTGCCACAAACCAGAGAACTACCAAAATCTTGGGGAGCGATTTGAAGCAGATCCCCGCTATGGCCTTCTGACACCTTAATTTCAGACTTTCAGCCTCCAGACTATAATATAGTAAATTTCTACTATCTAAGGCATTTAGTTTGAAGTACTTTGTTATAGCAGCTCTAGCAAACTAAGACACCACATCACATGTTTACTGATACCATTAGTAAGATTAGGTTAAATGAATGAACTGAAATTGAAGGCACCACAAATTATTTATCTCTTTCACATAACTTTTTTTTTTTTTTTTTTTTTTTTTTTGCGGTACTAGGGATTGAACTCAGGGGCATTCTATTTCTGAGCTATACCCCTAGCCCTATTTTTTATTCTTTATTTCAAAACAGGGTCTCACTAAGTTGCAGAGTGCCTCATTAGGTAGCTGAGGCTGGCCGTGAACCTGGATCCTCCGGTCTCAGCCTCCCAAATGCTGGGATTACGAGTGTGCGCCACCATGCCCAACTTCACATAACTTTTCTAATTTGAGTTGTATTTATAAGACTCAGTATAGCAGTACTACTGCTAGATTACCTTTGGGAATGCTTCTTCATATTTGGGTCACAAAACTTTTACATTGCTAAGTTTTTTTGTTTTTTTTTTTATAATTTCCCATCTGAAATGCATGGTATAAGTTTAGATTTTCAGATATTAAGTAATTTTACCTCACAGGATTGCTATTATCTCATTTGCATTCCAAAATTAATGTTGTTGAATTTTTTGACTATTGTTGAATTTCACTGAGATTCTCATCGTGTCTTTTTTGAAGTGTAAGAGTTTTTATCACAAATTTGTTTTTCACAATGACACATTTTCAATAAAGATATGCTACACACATTAAACAGGTAGAAATATTCTACGTTTCCATCAAGAAAATGTTTCTTCCAATTTCCTTAAAACACATGCCCCACTCAAATAATCTATTACATACCAATTTTGTGTGTTTGGTACTGTAGATTGAACCCAAGTGTGTATCACCACTGAGATAGCCATTTTTACTTTTTCTTTTTAAATAGGTTCTTGCTAAGTAACAGCAAATTATATACTAACTTTTGATAGAGATACACCATTGTTATTTTTTTTATTGGTACAGTGTCATCATGCATCTTGATGAAGTTAAGAGTGATAGAGGCATAGATGCACACGTATTCATTGAGCCCTCCTGCAGTTCCCACCCCATTTCTCTCCCTCCCCACCTTCCTGTGCTCAGCAGAGTGGTTAGCTTTGATAAGTCTGTGTATGTACATCATGCCCATGGATAAACACCATGGTTTCTTAAAATGTATGGGCAACACCACATAATGTCAAGTGATATCCAGCCTAGTGTTTGTAGAAAGTGGGAGTGATAGAACTTCTTCAAAGTTCATGCCTGGCACAAAGAAAGGGTTCAGCATTAAAATCCAATGGCTTCCTGGTAGCCTGGTGACAGGTCTACCAATTGTAAGTGATGGAAAATAAAAATAGGTTATTGAGATTTTAAAAAGAAGTGTAATGTTAGTTCATTTATGACTTCTGGGCTTCTGGTTAGACACTTTTGATCTTTTGGATAGTTCTACCAGGTACAGAAATCTGGACTCAAAATATGAAGAGGTGTGTTTGCTCATTTGATGGAGCCTGTGGCTTCTACAAAGCACAGAGTAGACACTAGATCTGTGCTAGAAGCAGCCACTACACCCCTGCTAGAGACTCTGGATTGCATCCCTAAGCCTCAGCCCCAAACACTCAACAGAGAGCCAGCTATGTATAAAGTGCCTGTGTGAGACCACACTCTTAGGAAAGCCCAAAGGGAGCCAGCATGCCTCCCCTGGACCAAGGCCCCAGGAGGAAAGCCTCTGCACAGGAAGGGAAGGGCACAGGCCAAGGTTCTCAGAGGACCGGAAGGGAGGGCAAGTCCACAACCACCACCACAGGGCCTTGAGAAACTTGATGTCCTCCTGGGTTACAGAGAACTAAAAAAGCAAACCTTCAACATGGAGATGTGAGGGCAGGCTGGGAGGGTGAGTGGATTGTATATCCCTGTGAAGGAAGAGGTGATGGAAGAGAGGCTTTGGGTTCTCAGAGGACGAGGCCTCTCCAACCCTTCTTATGTGGTCACAGGCCCACCCAAGTGACATTCTGAGGTAGCTCCTGTACTTTCTCCTATATAGGTCTTGACTGAATTCAGAAAGTAGCCAGTATGTCCCAGTTTCCACAGACACAACACGCCCTACTTTATGTTAGTCAGCCCTCTCCTGGTATGTTGTTCTTACATCAGGACCTTCTTCTCCATTAGTGGTATACAAAAGTTGGCACATGAGCTTATGAATATGCATTAAACTAGGACCTTTTCTGTAATTTGCGATTAAATGGTACCATCATGATTTCATGTAGACATCCACAGAAGAAATCTTAACCATCATAACCTCCTACACCCAAACAACACTGCTGTTTCTATTTCAGAACTTCAGACTTCACCTTCCTTACAATTCTCAAACCCTCTTACAGATTACCATGGTTCTTGTGGATTACTTTTTAAAGCCTGTTAATTCATTTCCCCTCTAACACCAGAGTCTCTTTTCTGAAACACAAATTATTTATATGAGATACATGTCACATGTAGAGTACAGAATATATATAAGTAGTTCTAAGTAGAGATATTTTAATGCCAAAATAAGGAAGTATAAAATAATATGTTAAACCAATAAATAAAAGAAAAATAGCAGTTTTTTTTTTGTTTTTTTTTTTTTTACTTCTTTGACTTTGTAAAGAAGTCAGAGTCTGACACTTTTCCATGTGCTCCAAGATCTCAGCATCGGGACTTATATTTTCCAGATCTATAGTATGCCAAGGTCTTTGCAAAATGGTGACTGAGTTAAATTGGTGAAAAAACCTAATAAGCCTCTGCCTTCTAAATGTTTATAAGTTTTAGAATAAAATCATTTATCTATACAGACAGATCTGTGTATGGTTAAAATATATGGCTTGGTGTATAAAATCTAAATTCCTAAGCCTTCCTGGTTTTTCATGGGTTGGCACCTACTGAACCTTTCCAAAATTACTTTGTCTCACCCATAATCCTGCTATGGGGTAGAATTAAGTCCTTTGGATCCTTATTTTCTTGTGCCAGGCTGAAATAGTATCAGTAATCAAAACTTGGATTTTGATCAATAATGATTACTCTATTACTGTTCTTGACTTGATTGTGTGTGTGTGTGTGTGTGTGTGTGTGTGTGTGTGTGTGTGTGTTTTACTGGAGATTGAACACAGGGACATTCTACCTCTGACTCACACTCCCAGCCCTATTTTTTATTCTTTATTTTGAAACATGGGTCTCACTGAGTTGCAGAGGGCCTCAGCAAGTAGCTGAGACTGGCCATGAATCTGTGATCTTCCTGTCTCAGCCTCCCAAATACTGGGATTACAAGCCTGTGCCATCACACACAGCTGATTATTTTTCTTAACCAATATATTCCTAAGGAAAATCACTGTTTCATGAGTGTGTGTGTGTGTGTGTGTGTGTGTGTGTGTGTGTGTTATAAATTCTTTGCATCCCACATATCTAAAATACTTACAGGTTAATTGCAGGATCTCAATCAATACCTATTGGATTCCTAATAATTTTCAACATGTTGGACCAGGTTTCCCTGGTAAAAGATAACAGTGCTCTTGAAAATCTTATGTACTTCTTCAATAGGAATAGTATTAGCATTTTGCACACTACAGACAAATTTACTAAAAGCTTTGAAGTTCTGAAATTCACCATCTTTTGCAATATAATGATATATGCTGCTTTTAAAATTATCTGTCATAATTCAACAACTACACTGAGTATGCTAAATGACCAATCTGTAAAATAATGTACAAAATATAGACCAAAGGAGATAAATAAAATAAATAATTCTGTGTGGTCAATGTAAGGTAGTCGTACATCGAGTAACTTATAAATGGGAAAATCTAATTTAGTTTTCTGTTTTGTTTTGTTTTGTTTTTTGTCTTTTGTGGGTTTTTTTTTTTTTTTTTTTTTTTTTTTTTTTTTTTTTTTTTTTTTTTTTTGTGCAGTACTGGGGATTGAACTTGGAGCACTCTACTTCCGAGCTACACCCCTAGTCCTATTTTTTATTCTTTATTTTGAATTAGGGTCTCACTAATTTGCCGAGGGCCTCACTAAGTAGCTAAGGCTGGTTGAGAACCTGAATCCTCTTCTATCAGCCTCCCAGGTACTGGAATTATAAGCGTGTGCCACCACTCCCAGCTCTGATTTAGTTTTTTAATTGAATCATCTAATCCTTCATTTGAATGACTGCATATTGAAAATCATAAGAATACAAGATTTATTACATTTTTAATAAAAGTAATTCATGTTCATAATTTCCAAGTGAGAAAAATAAATCTGGCCATATTAAAATCTGATTGCATCTTCAAGCGGAAAATTTGATAGAATTAAGGAATCACTAAGTCTAAGATCTTTTCTTATACTGTTGTCTTATAAACTCCAGAAATATCCTCACTTCTATAAGCAATTAAAATTTAGTATTATATTTTTCAGATAGTAGACTGATACTATAATGCAATGAGATTATAATATATAATATTTCATCACATATAGCATATAAACCTAGTTATATATAACATTGATTTACATAAAATAATATACCTTTTAGAAATTACAAATTTAGGATAAGTGTATACTAAGGGAAAATTATATAAAAATGATATTTTTATTGATTTTCTGATAATAATTTGCATATTTTCATAATTTAAGATATTTATCTATAATTTTTCTATGATCCAAGTTTTAGATCCTATTGTGTTATTTTCTATGCTATTTTCTGTCTATATTTAATCATATACAGAATTGACATGAATTTGAACCCACTTAAAAACATTTAGTAATTTATGTTTCAAAGGAGAGGTAATTAGAGTCAACACCAACACAATGAAATTATATGAACATTTTGGCAAGCCAGTCATTATATATTATGGGAAGAAAATAGAGTGAGAAAAAAATAAAGCAATTAGACACATCAGTAAAAGCAAGTCATTTTAAGAAACTATTTTAGGACTAGCACACACAAGAATTCCAAGAGTTCTAGAGGTGGATCTACTTCCCCATATGACTTAGAAGTAATGCAAAGAGTTTTATCTAATACATTTAAACTTGAAAAGCAACATATTGTTGCAGTTCAAAAATTTGACCCGAACCAGACTGAAATTCTTAACATAAAGGAAAAATATGATAACATCTAACGGAAATATGACTTAAGTGGAAGCATAGATGTAGTCTGTAAATGCTCGTATGAATGGTGTCCAAAACAAGGGTAACCTGGGAGCACATGCAAACTCACCTCTGCAAAAGGTGGATACCTCAGGATGACACAGCCAGGTGCCATGACCTATCTAAATAAACACTTGCCATTCTGAATGCATTCTACAAATAACATCCTGATTATAATTTAGCTGAAGTGGCCTATAAAAAGAGATTGCACAATAGAAATAAGTATATTGGTTTCTAGGCATCTTTATCATGTATTTTAAAATGTGAAACTCTAAGGTATAATCAGTGCCAGATAGTCTTCTTTAGCCTTCAACACTGAACAACCAAGAGTACCAATGGTGGCACCAGTACAATTATGATGAGTAAACTAAAATTAATTGAAGGTTTACCATATGCTAGGCACTGTATTGAACATTTTAACAGCTTAAATTTGCTGCTTTATTGAACCTACGGACACCCTATTGAAGGCAGGTCTTACTATTGTATCTATTTTACTGATGGGGAAATTAAGTTTCAAAGTGGTGAGGGTGCTTTTCTCCGCTTCCTAATAAATAGTAAGGCACAGAGATGAATACAGGTCTATCTGACTTTGGTGTCTGTGGCCTCAGATTTCACTACACTACTCCCACAATGAGGATGACATCTTGACTTCAAGGACGAATGACCTTTTTATACACACACACACACACACACACACACACACACACACACACACATATTATTGGTGCATTATGGTCTCACATCATAATGTAAATCATACTGACATACATGCATACTGCATACAGCACTTTGTGGGCTTTAGGTTTCTATAATTAGTATATTGGGGAAAATAAAGGTATGGTATTTGGGATCCGGTGGCCCAAGAAATTTTCAGTCTAAAACAACTAATCACAGTGTTATTGATAGAAGTTTTAGCAAAGAGATAGGAAATCAAAAGGGACAAGGACATTGACTAATCTTTTGTTACGTATTAATGTAACAGAATAGTCAAGGCTCTGACTGCCCCTCCTAAGTTACAGTTACTTGCTGTAACTGAAGCACTTTAGTCTTCATGGATGTCAGTCTTCACAAGCATTAATTCAGCTTCAAAGAAAAAACGTGGCAGTTTCATCTGTCTCCTGAGATATTGTATCATGACTTGCTACAGAAGCACTTTGCATTTAAAATGCTGGAAATGTTCAGAGACATTATACTTTGAATATAAGAGTTAAAAGCCTTAAGCACTAGGTTATAGTAACCAAGTCTTGCACATAAAAATACAGTAGTTGTACAATATACAGTGTTGAAAGATGAGCCTATGGATCATAATATTTTGGTAGCAAACATTGTATAAAATCCTGTTTTGAGCATCTACTAATAAATATCCAGCAAAGACAAGAAATGGATAAATGCAAATGACTAGGTTCCTATCCTTTCGAGTTTGTAGCCCATCGTATGGCATCATTTGTACCAATAATTCCACAAAACATTTTTTTTTTTTTTTGCAGTACTGGGGATTGAACTCAGGGGCATTCTACCTCTGAGCTACACCCCCAGCCCTATTTTTTATTCTTTATTTTGAAACCGAGTCTCACTAAGTTGTGAAGTGCCTCACTAGGTAGCTGCTGAGGCTGGCTGCGAATCCGGATCCTCCTGTCTCAGCCTCCCGAATGCTGGGATTACAAGCGTGCACCACCACGCCGGCATCCACAAGACATTTAAAATGATTTTGTTATTTCTATGTTCTCCTAATAACTGAACAGAATCATGAAAAATAATTACAAACTACAATTTCTCAGTTATTGGTAACTAAACTATAACTTTTCAATCATTGATAACTCAATCATTGATAATAATATAGTTATATGTACATGTTGTAGTTCATATACATGTATATTTATATGCATATGTGTAGTTAAATGTGTACACACACCCCCCCCACACACACACACAGTACTGGGGATTGAACCCAGAAGGATTCAACCTCTGAGACCCATCCCTTTTTATTTTTGTTTTGAAACAGGGTCTCACTAGGTTTCTGAGAGTCTTACTACATTGTCAAGGCTCTTTGAACCTCTGTCCAGTCTGTCTTAGCCTTCCAAGTACTGAAATTATTGGTGTGCAGCACTACACCCTACTTATATTTTTTAATAGAGAGATAAAATTTTGAGCAAAAGAGTGTTTGAGCAATATGATTCTAGAGTGTGGACTAGAAGAATACTAAAGATCAAGTCCTGCTTCTCTTGGTACCTGTTTCATGAACTTAGGGAACAGGTTGAGTTTGGAAACTGCCACAGTAATGTAGTAAGAGTGAGTAGTGGCTTGGCATTGATGATCATATTAGGTTGACATTATATTTATAATTCACAGTTACATTATTTGAAAAATATCATTTACAAGAATTATATAATCTGATGAGGGGATTCAAATAGCATGCACTCATTAATAAAAGTTGTAGTATAATTCAATATATTTATGATAAATGAAGAAATGGGGATGTGTTACATTCCATCTCTGATAAATTAAGAATCTATTTGGAAAGAAGGTACATGTACATAATTGAATATATATATTCAATTCAATAATCAAAAGAATATAAGTATTCAACTGGTGGACAACAAATGGTTGAGAAAGGATGGAATTTGAATCAAGATTCAAAATTAGTAATAATTTTATAATCAAATTGATGGAGAAAAGTCATCAGGAAAAGGGTACTGATTTAAGCAAAAGTATAAAGGAAGACCCAGCTAACATTTCTGAAATATCAATATGCATCACGAAATAAGGTAGACAGTGTGTTTGTACTGTTGATAGGAAAAGCTGTGAAGCAGGCAATACTATGCTCATTTAAGAATGAGTAAACTGAGGTTCATGGAGATTAAGTCATTTGCCTCTGTTACACAAGCAGCATGTAATAGTTAATTGCACCAATGGAGATAAATGATTATTAGAACACATAGATATTGTAAAAGCAAAGGAAAAAAGAAATTTCAGAAGAAGGTGACATATCAGAGCAGGTAATAACATAGGCCTTTACACAAATAAACTTGATCTCAATTTTATGGCTGCGTTAGACATCATCTGTGTGATGCTGAGGACATTTGTTCTCTCTCTCTCTCTCTCTCTCTATATATATATATATATATATATATGTGTGTGTGTGTGTGTGTGTGTGTGTGTGTATGTTTGACATATATGTTTATATGTTCAATTTTAAAACCAACATATAAAACCAATTTTAAAACCAAAATGATATATATAAAATTTAATGTAATCTTTTACTGAGATAAGAAAATTATGTCCATACCTTATTAAAAATATACTAAAGATGCTTACTGAATGACATTGTCTGAGAAAAAACCCAGATTATTGTATGAGGATTACAGCTAAAAGGCTGGCACTACACATTTGTTCTTTTCACAATGAAGCAAACAAAGACACAGAATTATTTGGATTTAAAGTACATAAATATCATTATATTATGGTATAAAGAAATGCATTGGATTGTCTCAACTCTCAATTTCATGAAAAAAGATCATCTCCTAAATGTGAAGACATACTAATCACCATGTCTCTGTCTGTTCTATAGAACAACATCTCCCTCAGTTTGGGCTTAAAACTGCAAAGATTCCACGAAAACTTTGATCTGACTCTTCATGACAGTCATCCTCTCCGTGACGAGTCAGGCTCACAGAAGACTCACCACCTGGAAGCTTCATACATAAGGTCTTTGGTCAAAAAGTCTTCCACTGAAGGTAACTTAGAATCCATTCCTACTCAGAACCCTCTGGCCCTGCCTAACAGCAAGGATGTGGGAGAGTGAAGTCTTCCTTGTGGAGAGAAAAGGACAATGTGTGAAAGAGTCCTAGAAGTCTACCACAGAATGTGAGGAGGTGTGGCTTAAATTTGGGAAGTTTAAAGCCGGGTGTGGTGGTGCTGTGTAATCCCAGTAAGTTGGTAGGCTGAGATAGGAGGATTGCAGGTTCAAGTACAAGTGAAACTCAGCAAGTAGTGAGACCCATCAATCTAGTAAGGCCCTATTTCAAAATAAAAATAAAATAGGACTGTGGTGTGCCTGGGAGGTAGAATGTCCCTGGGTTCAATCCTCAACACAAAAAGTAAGTAAATAAGTAAGTTAGTAAGTAAGTAAGTATAAAAATGTTTGACACAGTAACTGGGGAATATGAAAGTAACTTAAGTAACTTATTAGATGTTTAATAAAAGCATAGTCAAGTAACAGTTAAGGTCCAATTAGAGATCATGGATTTATGACAGTTTTAGTCCTCATAATTTTTTGATTTTCTGAGTACACAAGGTAAAAGACTATAAAGTGACATAGGTGGGAGTAAAGGGGTGAAGTGAGGTGGCGGTATGGATTAACCTACATTGCAATCATAGCAAGATTTTGGAGATATATATATATATATATATATATATATATATATATATATATATATATATATC
>PVLC010022746.1:0-26393 GCA_004027655.1 Graphiurus murinus
TGCTTGTAATCCCAGCATTCGGGAGGCTGAGACTGGAGGATCCGGGTTCGCGGCCAGCCTCAGCTACCTAGTGAGGCACTCTGCAACTTAGTGAGACTCGGTTTCAAAATAAAGAATAAAAAATAGGGCTGGGGGTATAGCTTGGAGGTAGAATGCCCCTGAGTTCAATCCCCAGTACCGCAAAAAAAAAAAAAAAAAAGTGTGTACCACCACACCCGGCTTAGATCAGGTTTCCTGATGAACATATAATCAGACAAAGGATGTTAGGCCATCAAATGTTTTATGGAGATGGCATTTTATCATAGGAATACGATACTTTTTAAAGTTGTTCTTTCTTTCTATTTACCAATACGTCTTTTAGGTGCTTTCATCTCTTCTCCCCAGTTGGTACATTTTATTCTTTAGTGTAGATACATTCAAGCTAATTATAAAGGTTCTTTCCAGTTTAAAGTCACATGTTCTCTTTAGGTGACCTCTTTAAGTAAGTGAAAACAGTGCACTGCCTAACCTGGAGGACACACAGGATGTGGTTAATAGATTATGGCTGTTAGTACTCTTTTGAGATGATAGTATTGCAGTTATAACTTGTGATGCTAGTGGTGATTGTTATTCATCTTTCAATGCAAATACGCCTTTTTTTTTTTTTTTTTTGATGGTACTGGGGATTGAACTCAGAGGCATTCTACCTCCGAGCTACACCCCCACCCCTATTTATTTTTTTATTCTTTATTTTGAAACAGGGCCTCACTAAGTTGTGGAATGCCTCACTAGGTAGCTGAGGCTGGCCGCGAACCTGGATCAACCTTGAATGCTGGGATTACAAGTGTGCACCACCACGCCTGGCTTATTAACCTCTTTAAAATGTAAAATTGAGTGGTTTTTAGTACATTCACAGTGTTTTGTGAGCATCAAAATTAAACTCCAGAGCATTTTTATTCTTCCCAAAGAATCAGCAGGCACTCCTCATTCTCCCTTTTCCGCTCTGCCTTGGGCAGCCTCATTAATCTGATTTCTATGTATGGATTTGCCTGTTCTCGACATTTCATATAAATGGAATCTTACAATATGTGGCTCTTTGGGTTTGGCGCTTTTTTCCTTAGCTTAATGTTTTCAAGATTCATCCATATTGTAGCATGTGTCAATACTTCATGCCTTTTTATGGCCAAATAATATTCAATTGTATGGCTATACCATAGGTTGTTTACCTATTCATCAGTGGATTAAAGTTTGAGGTTTGTTTTTTTTTTTGTACTGAGGATTGAACCAAGGATCACTTTCTCACTGAGCTGCATCCCCAGTCCTTACTTAATTCTTTTCTTTTTTTTTTTTGCGGTACTGGGGATTGAACTCAGGGGCATTCTACCTCCGAGCTATATCCCCAGCCCTATTTTTTATTCTTTATTTTGAAACCGAGTCTCACTAAGTTGCGGAGGGCCTCACTAGGTAGCTGAGGCTGGCCGTGAACTTGGATCCTCCGGTCTCAGCCTCCCGAATGCTGGGATTACAAGCGTGCGCCACCACGCCTGGCTCTTACTTAATTCTTAATTAATTAATTTTTTTGCAGTACTGGGGATTGAACTCAAGGGCATTCTACTTCTGAGCTACACTCCCAGCCCTATTTTATTTATTCTTTATTTTGAAACCGGGTCTCACCAAGCTGCAGAGGGCCTGACTAAGTAGCTGAGGCTGACTGTGAACCTGCGATCCTCTTGTCTCAGCCTCCTAAGTACTGGGATTAGACTGGGTCTTGCTAAGTTGCCCAGGCTGGCCTTGAACTTGGGGTTCTCTTGCATCAGCCTCCCAGGTAGCTGGGATTATAGGCCTGAGCCACCATGCCTGGTTTCCACCTTTTGATTGTTCTGAATAATGCTGCTGTTTGTGTATGAGGTTTTTTTTTTTTTTGCGGTACTGGGGATTGAACTCAGGGGCATTCTACCTCCAAGCTATACCCCCAGCCATATTTTTTTTTTATTCTTTATTTTGAAACCGAGTCTCACTAAGTTGCGGAGTGCCTCACTAGGTAGCTGAGGCTGGCCGTGAACCTGGATCCTCCGGTCTCAGCCTCCCGAATGCTGGGATTACAAGCATGCGCCACCACGCCCGGCTATGTATGAGTTTTTATCTGAACAGGTGCTTTCATTTCTTTTGGATGTATATCTAGGAACAGATTTACTGGGTCATTTGGTAAGTCTGAGTTTTTGAAGAACTGCCAAACTCTTTTCCTGAGTGGCTGTACTGGTTTATATTTCTACAAGCAGAATGTGAGGGTTCTAATTTGTCCATACCCTTGCCAATCCTTGTAATTGTCCTTTTAAAAAAGTTATGACCTGGTGTGTGTGAATTAGTGTCTCTGGGTTTGGTTTGCATTTTCCTGAAGCTAATGATATTGAGCATTTTTCATGTGCTTATGTGCCATTTGTATCTTTAGAGAAGTGTCTGTTCAGGCCTTTAGCCTTCTTAAAAACTGCATTGTGCTTTAGTACAATTTTGAATTGTAAGAGTACTTTTAGTTACAATGTACTAAAAGCCACTCAGTTGTACCTTGTAAAGAAGTCAGTGGTGAATGTTATGTCATGTGACTTTTACAGTCATACATTTGGATGGTAGACCTTCTCAGACATATGATTTACAATTATCTTCTGTTCTGTGGGTTTTCTTTTACTCTCTAAAGGTTCTTTGAAGTAGAGAAGTTTTAAATTTTGATGAATTACAATTAGTATATTTTTTTCCTCTTTTTTTTTTTGTAATGGGGACAACACTGGGGCACTCTACCTCTGTGCTACCTCTGTACCCCAGCCCTTCTTTAAAACAAATTTTTTTTTTTTTTTAAATTTTGAAAAGGGGTCTTGCTAAGTTGCTGAGGATCCAGCTAAGATGCCGAGGATGGCTTGGAACCTGAGACATCCTCCTGTCTCAGCCTCCCAAGTGCTGGGAGTTCAGGCATGAGCCGCCATGCACAGCTTGTGCCCAGTTCTTGTATTTTTGGTGTAATATTTAGGATTCCATTGCCAAACATCTAAGGTCATGAAGACTTAAAGGCTTTATGTGTTCTTGTAAGAGTTTCTATAGTTTTAGCTCTCATGCTTAGGTATCTGATCTGGTTTGAGTTAAATCTTGAGTATTGTCTGGGTAAAGGTCCAACACCATTTTTTTTTTCTTCATTATTCAGTTTTAGCATCATTTGTTGAAGAGAATGGTCTAAGTGCCTTCATGGAAAATCAATTGATATGTCTAAGCTTATGTCATTACCACCTTGTTTTTATTTCTGTAGCTTTGTAGTATTTCTTTTTAACATACTTTTATAACATACTTTTATACTTTTTAAATTCTTTTATAAGATTGTTTTCTCTATTTGGGGTTCCTTTGCAATTCCATGTGAATTTTAAGATCTGCTTAACCATTTCTACATAAAAAGTACAAGTGTGATAAGGATTGCATTGATTATTTAAAACAATTTGTGAGTACTGCCGGTCTTAATATTAAATCCTCTAAACCATGAAAATTCTGTCTATTTTTTTTTATATCTTTGCTTTCAAGCGTTTTGTAGTTTTCTGTGTATAAGTCTTGCACCTCTTTGGTTAAATTTGTTTCAAGTATTTATTCTTTTTGGATGCTATTGTGAGTAGATTTGTTCCTAAAATTTCCTTTTTGGATTGTTCATTGCTAGATACATAACATTTTTATATGTGGATTTTGTCCTTTACAGAATCCACTTACTGTCTCTAGTAGTTGTTTTGTGGAGTCTTTAGGATGTTCTCTCTATAAGATCAAATCAAATGCAATTAGAGAGAGTTGCGCTTCTTTCTTACCAATTTGGATGACTTATTTTTCTTGACTAACTTCCCTGGCTAAGATGGTTTGTAAACACCAAGAGCAAGAGTGGACATCTTCATCTTACCCTGAGCTTGTAGCACTTGACTGTGATGTGCAGTCCTGTGTCATTAGTGTCAGGTGTGCTCTGAGAATCTTGCTCTAGGCGATTCTGTCATTGCATAATCGTCATAGCGTGTGCTTAGTCAACCTAAGGTGGTGAGGTCGTCACCCGGTCAGGTGATTTTCTGACACTACTGTTGTGTATGCAGCCTGCTGTTAACCAAAGCTGGTTATGTGATGCATGACCATATGACGCTCACTGTGGGTTTCTCATAGATAGCCTTTGTCAGGTTAAGGAAGTTCCTTTTTATTCCTACTTTTGAGTATTTTTTTTACTCATGAAAGAGCGTTGAATTTTGTCACATTTTTTTCTGGATCTCTTAAGATGATTGTAAGGTTTCTGTCTTCATTTTACTAATATGGTGTATCACATTAATTGATTTTCAGATATGAACCACCCTTGCCTTCCTGGGATATTCTGCTTGGTCATGGTATATAATCTTTTTTTCTGTGCTGCTGGATTTGGTTTGATAGCATTTTGTTGAAGATTTTACATCTGTATTCATGATGGATATTGGTCTGTAGTTTTCTTGTAATGTCTTTGTCTGGCTTTCAACTGTGTGTCATACAGATTGAGTATCCTTTATCTGAAATGCTTGGGACCAGAAGTGTTTTGGGTTTTGAATTTTTTTTTAAATTTGGAAATATTTTTGTGTGTGTGTATATGTGTGTGTGTGTGTGTGTGTGTGTGTGTGTGTGTGTGTGTATAATGAGATATCTTGGAGGTGGGACCCAAGTCTATACATGAACTTCATTTATATTTCATATATATCTTATACACATATCCTGAAGGCAATTTTATACAATATTTTTGGTGTGCCTGCATTCTGATTTTGACCTGTCACATGAGATCCGCTGTGGAATTTTCCATTTGTTGTGTCATGCGGGTGCTCAAAAGGTTTTGGGTTTTGTGGAGCATTTCAGATTTTGAATTTTTGGATTAGGGATGCTCAATCTATGGTTATGTTTTTTGTAAGTAGCATGTAGCAGTATTTTTCTTTTTAATTTAGTGTGATAATCTGTGTCTTATCTGGGGGTTAGATCCATTTCCATTACCTGTTCATAGTCATATATTCAGAGCCATCTTCTATATTTTGTATTTATTTGTCTCACTCCTTTGATTTCTGTAGTTTTCTTTGTTCTTGCCCCCTCCTCATTCCCTCCTGCCACATTTCCTGGCTTTATTGTTATTCATTCCCTTTCTTTTCTTTTTGAACATGGGCATTGAAGCTATATACTCTTACTTCTTTAAAGTTCATTCTGATGTATCTGAGTTTGGGTTTTCTTTCCTTTATGTTGCTTGCTATTTCATTGAATCCAGTGACTTTGAGGACTTGTACCTTTCCGCTCACCTGGGAAATACTCAACTTTCACCTCTCTGAACAGTGCTTCCCCCTCTTCTCATTATTATCTTCTGGAACTTTGATTATTTCTTTCTTTCTTTTTCTTTCTTTTTTTTTTTTTTTTGCGGTACTGGGGATTGAACTCAGGGGCATTCTACCTCTGAGCTACACCCCCAGCCCTATTTTTTAGTCTTTATTTTGAAACTGAGTCTCACTAAGTTGCGGAGTGCCTCACTAGGTAGCTGAGGCTGGCTGCGAACCCGGATCCTCCAGTCTCAGCCTCCCGAATGCTGGGATTACAAGCGTGCGCCACCACGCCCGGCTTGATTATTTCTTTACTTTCCTGTCTCTTGACCTCTCGTTTTTGTTGCTCTGTGCTTCAGTGGGCAATTTCTTCTGGCCCACCTTCCATTTTATTCATTCTCTTCATTTATATCTTAGCCGCTTTTAAGTACTCATTAACATCCTCATTTTATTGTGTTTTTTATTTTTAGAAATTCTACTTGGTTCTTTTTCAGTTCTTCCTGTTCTGTTTCTCCTATGCCATATCTTCAATTTATCTCTTATTCCTCAGTATATATTAAATAGATTTCTTTTATATTCTTTATCTGATAATGCCACTCTCTAGTCTTTGTGAATTCAACTCTGTGATTTGTTATTTCTTTTTAGTAGTAGCTTGTTTTCTGTTTATTTAGTTATTTTTGGTCTTTTAAAATTTTCATTTTGGAAGAGTTTTAAACTTACAGAAAAGGTGACAGATTGAGTGCAGAGAGTTCCTGTATATATTTCACTCAGCTTACCCCACTGTTAAAATCTTATGTAGTCATAGTTGTTAAAACTAAGAAATTAAATATTAGTACAGTGTTATTACTCAGATTTTACCAGTTTTTCCACTGGTGTCCTTCTGTTCCAAGATCCAGTACAGAACACTATATTGCATTTAGTATTGAACGATTTTTGTTTGTGAATTCACATTTTCTGAAACCTGGGATTCCTTGAGGTCTGGGTTTAAAGTGAATTCTAGACAGGACTTGTGTTTGCGTCTGCCATGGAAAGGCATGATATATCTGATACCTCTTTCAACTTTAGGTTTTTTTTTATTTGGTTTGCTTTTGTGGTTAATGACTTAATTAAGAACTTCACCTTAGAATTTAGTGATACACAGTGTGATTTCTGGTTCTTTTCTATTTAGAGCCAAAATCTGGACATACAAATTTCCTTCTGTAGGACAGTTTTGCTTTTTAAAATTCACTCCCTGAGAGTCACCTATTTGGCCGTGTCCTGGTCTGGCAGGGAGAGCGCCTTTCGTCTGCGCTCTCACCCTTACTGTGTCCGTGTGTCCTGTCTCCTCCTGTGTTACACTCACACTCTGTGCTAGTGAGGAACTGCAGAGCTGGCAGCGTGCGGCTGGTGGGCCTCTTCTGGCTTTCGGCCTGTTTTTGTATGGGTCAGTATTTGAGGATGGTTTTTGCTATTTTTAGAGGGTTGTAAATAAAGATGTGAGAGATTGTATGTGGCTGACAAAGCCTAACTTTACTCTCAGGTGTGTGACAGGAAAGTTCACTGTTCTCTTCCCCAAACCCTCCGCACTGTCAGATGCCACTGGCTCTAGCGCTTGTGTCCATCGGTAAATGTGCGCATGCTCCTTTTAGACATGCAGTACAAAGGCACATCTTTTATGTAAACACAGTTTTCAGTTTCTTATACTGGGAAAGAAGTCTAAGTCTTTTATTTCCATTTAGTTAATCAGTTATTCCCTGTGTTTTATAGTTGGCTTCTGAGATCGGAAAGGTTTCTGCTTCTGGTTTTTTTTTTTTTTTATTTTAAACCTAAAACTTTCTTTAAAGTAGTCTTGGTATACAGATGCAAATAATCTCTTATTTTTCTTTCTTCTTTATGTTAATGAGAAAAATAATGTCTAGTTTAGCCTTAAACTTTTTGTTAAATATATAATTCATATTTCTGTGACAAAAAGTGCCAATTTATACTCTAACCAGTAGTGTAGAAGTATTTTCATCTCACTAAACTCTCACTTATATCGGGTATGATCATTTTAAAGATGCTTTAAAATTTTTATGCTAAAAATGATATCTCAATTTTTTTTTGCCTCCTTTTTAAGTCATTAAGATTGTTGGATGAAGAAGAAGCAACTGATAATGATTTAAGAGCAAAATTCAAGGAACGCTGGCAAAGGACTGCATCCAACGATCTCTATAAGCCTTTAAGAACAGGTAAAATGTGCATCAAAAGCCTTTACTCAGATAAATTCCCAATTTGGATCTATAATTTTGCTTAAGTAAGTTAGACTTAATTGCGAGCTCATTTTTACTGAATCTGTGTACTATTATGCAAGCCCTGGTGTTTTTCCTCAGTTTAATGTAAAGATTAAAAGTAACCAGTTACAAATCTGTGCTCACTGTAAGAAATTCAGATTCTTAAGAAGGGTTTCATGAAGTTAACATTAAAATGATCTTCTGATTCTTATTTCCTTTTCCAAGCCCTATATATACTTTAAAAACATGTGTGAGCTCATATGTATGATTTTGTTATTTTTTACTTAGTAGTGATCCTGTGTGGTTAAATAGATGAGTTTTAACAGTGACTCTGAAGTCAAAATTGTACCTTTTAAGAGTGATTAAGTTTTTGTTCTTGTTAAGACGAGTGGAATCTTCATTGTGGCTAGAGATTTGTTTTATTTATTCTGTAAAGGAGATTTTACAAAGGTTTTTCTAAAAATATATCTGTTCTTTGAGAGAAGAATATGTTTTAAGTTGTACCAGTTTGGGGATGAATGATTCTATTTTCACAAGTTGTAGGAAAAGATTATAGTCATGTCAGTTTGCTTTTATTTGGCAGACACTAACCACTGAATGTATTTTAAGGTGTATCTTGCCTTTGATTTTATAAATGATTTTGTCATTTTTCTAAAACAAACATGCGAAGATCGACAAGAGCTGAGATTTTATTATTTAGTGAATTGGGCTCACAAGTGAAGTTGAGGACCAAAACTTAAAAGTGCAACCAGCTCATTAATATTGCTGTTAGAATCACTGCTGTGCTCTGCAAACTTTTTTCCCCCCAGAGGGAGACAATTTCAGAGCAGTTTTAGATAAAGCTGTTCAAGCAGACGGTCAAGTGAAAGAGCGCTATCAGTCTCATCGAGACACAATCGCACTTCTGTGTAAGCCGGAGCCGGAGCTGAATGCCGCCATCCCCTCAGCTAACCCAGCGAAGACCATGCAGGGCAGCGAGGTGAGGTGCACTTCCACGTGGGTGCTCGTCTGTGGATCACATCCATGCTCAAGCCGTGGATACCATGAACTACCTCCTGCCACCTTTTAAAAATTGCAGGAATTGGCTGGCGGTGTAGCTCAGTGGTAGAACACTTGCTTAGCATGCATAAGGCCCTTGGTTTGATCCCCAGCACCACCCAAAGCAAAATGCACACAGAGAGAAGTGGGTTGGGGTTGTTATATTCAAAGCAGTGTGTGTGTCTGTTCTTTGGCATAGAGGTAACACACACTCTACAGGATAGTGTTGAGTAAATTTTAGCTTTTGCTACTGTAATTCTGCTTTTATAATCTGAGTCAGCTAAAGGTACAATGAGTACATCTGAAGAAATCTTGTGTATAGTTTATGCTCAGCTCACTGAGAAATCATCGTTCTCTGACCACACATTAATCTTTGTGTAGTGTTTCCTTCTTGAAATAGGATTTTTTTCTTTCTCTTCTTCTTTTTTTTTTTTTTGGCAGTTAGACTGAGGGTATTATTATTATTATTATTATTATTATTACCATTATTATTATTATTATTTAGGTGGTAAATGTCTTAAAATCCTTATTGACAAATCTTGATGAAGTAAAGAAGGAAAGAGAGGGTCTTGAGAATGACCTGAAGTCCGTGAATTTTGACATGACAAGCAAGTTTCTGACTGCTCTGGCTCAAGACGGTGTGATAAATGAAGAAACTCTTTCTGTTACTGAACTGGATCGAATCTATGGAGGTCTTACTACCAAAGTCCAGGGGTCGCTAAAGAAACAGGAGGGCCTTCTAAAAAATATTCAGGTGAAGCTTATATATTTAATAAGATATATGCTTAAAAACTAGAGAAAGGATATGCCTGCCTGAAACCTTTGTCCAGTTAGGAAAATGAAGTTGGAGAATCTATAGTTCAGCGGGAACCATGATACATATATATTTTGCAAAATTTAACTTGGTACTTTTTTTTTTTTTTGCGGTACTAGGGATTGAGCCCAGGGGCATTCTACCTCTGGGCTACAACCCCAGCCCTGTTTTATATTCTTTATTTTGAAACAGGGTCTCACTAAGTTTCAGAAAGCCTCACTAAATAGCTGAGGCTGGCCATGAACCTAGATCCTCCTGCCTCAGCCTCCCAAGTACTGGGATTATAAGTGCGTGCCACCATGCAGTGGTTTTAAAAAGCTATGAGCCAAAGCTACATTTCTGTTGCTAAAATGTCGAATGTCACTTAGAAGTGCTTAACTCAGGTTTTTTTTTTTCAAATAAAAAAAAAATTACTGTATTGGAGGAAAAATTAAAACTAATTAGAATTATTGATTCTTACAGTTAATATACATACAGACTTTAGCCAGGCTTTGAAAATAATGCAAAACTAAATAAATACCCTTAGATGGTATTTACATGTAGGTTGTGTGGACTACCAAGACTTGAGACTTTGTCCTTTTAACTGTTAGTGTAGAGAATTGAACGCTGTGTTCCCACTTTAGAGTGCTTTATGTGAATGTATACAAGCAAAAGTTTTCATCTTACTTTTTTATAAATGTTACATGTAGACAAAAATCATCATCGAATTATGTTTTGACACCCATCGGATTTATATTTTTACTTTAAATTTGAAGCATTGTATTACTTTAAAAGAAATACTAAGCCGGGTGTGGTGGTGCATGCTTGTAATCCCAGTACTTGGGAGGCTGAGATAGGAGGATCACAGGTTCAAGGACAGCCTCTGCAAGTAGTGAGACCCTGTTTCCAACAAAGAAATAAAATTGGGCTGAGGGTGTAGCTCGAAGGTAGAATGCCTCTGAATTCAATCCCCAGTACCACAGGGGAAAAAAAAATACTATGTTAGGTATTCTTAATAATTCTCCATATATATTACATATATATGTATAATCATATATAATTTTCATAGTTGGACAAGGTATCAATAAATGTTACGAGCTGTATTCATTTTATAAAGAAATATAAATAACATATGTCTTTCTTTTTACAAGGTCTCACACCAGGAATTTTCAAAAATGAAACAATCTAACAATGAAGCTAACTTAAGAGAAGAAGTATTGAAGAATTTAGCTACTGCATATGACAACTTTGTTGAACTTGTAGCTAATTTGAAGGAAGGCACAAAGGTATGAAGTACACACAAAAAAGCAAGAGCTAACAAGCAGAGATGTGAAAGCAGGATCTGGGAAGTGCATTGGTATTTCCAGTTGGACCACATTATTCTTTGCCTCGAATTTGTTAGCTTTAATGCTTTTTGATTCTATGAGGTTTATAATTTAATGAAAGGGGCAGTATTTTATTGGCTAGCACTTTGAAGAATGAATTGTATATTTAGCTGGTAGAAAAGGGATATAAGAAGCCGGGCGTGGTGGCACACGCTTGTAATCCCAGCATTCGGGAGGCTGAGTCCGGAGGATCCGGGTTCGCGGCCAGCTTCAGCTACTTAGTGAGGCTCTCCGCAACCTAGTGAGACCCAGTTTCAAAATAAAGAATAAAAAATAGGGCTGGGGGTATAGCTTGGAGGTAGAATGCCCCTGAGTTCAATCCCCAGTACCGCAAAAAAAAAGAAAAGGGATATAAGCTTTCCAGCTAGTGGGAATTAGTACAGAGATGTCAAAAGCTAATGACACCTTTTGGACTCATTGGTCTAGATGTGGAATGCCTGTAAAAACATATAGTATATAATATAATGAATAATTTATTATACAATATAATTGTACTATAATATATTGTTAGTGTTAATATAATAATACAGGCTTTAGATTATGGTTTGCAAGCTGTTTTAATATACCTGTGTCAATTTCATTGAAATATTTATGGAATTGAAAACTTGGTACTTAATGGGTTAAGGGTTAGGGAGTTGACCGACTTGAGTGAATTATGGGGAAGCAGAAGTAGTCAAGGCTGATCTGTGCTGGGAAATGGGGGCATGGCTTTAGATTCTGTGTACCATGGTGGTTTGATGAAGTTAGACGTGTGACCCACCTGAGCATCAGAGTGCTTGCTAAATGTGTTTTAAGTACTTTCTTTGCCTTGTCCTTTAAAAAGTTTAGGGAAATGCCTATACTTGTTTTTATTGATAATTGCTTTTGAGAGAACAAGTGATTTTTAAGTTTTTTGGATGTACAATTGATACTTAATACTATAAAAATTACTGAGTAAAGATATCTTGATAAGATACAGTCGATATAATGTAAAACCCTCTAAAGAGAAGGTAAAAATAGTGCAAATCTTTTCAACCAGAGAGAATAGTCAACTACCATTTTAGTTTGGATTAAATGCTTTGTTCCAATAGGTAAACTGAGAAACTGAGAGCCTTTGGAAATTGTTTGAAGATTGTCTGAAATGATTCCTGCATTTCTGTAGTGACTCTTGCACATTTAATCCTTCCCCTTTAAATAGTTTTAGTGTCTTTTTTTTTTTGCGGTACTGGGGATTGAACTCAGGGGCATTCTACCTGTGAGCTATACCCTCAGCCCTATTTTTTATTCTTTATTTTGAAACTGAGTCTCACTAAGTTGCGGAGTGCCTCACTAGGTAGCTGAGGCTGGCCGGGAACCTGGATCTTCTGGTCTCAGCCTCCCAAATGCTGGGATTACAAGTGTGCGCCACCACGCCCGGCTCTAGTGTCATATTTTATTTATTTATTTATTTATTTATTTATTTATTTATTTATTTATTTATTTATTTATTTATTTTGCGGTACTGGGGATTGAACTCAGGGGCATTCTACCTCCGAGCTACACCCCCAGCCCTATTTTTTATTCTTTATTTTGAAACCGAGTCTAAGTTTCGGAGTGCCTCACTAAGTAGCTGAGGCTGGCCTCGAACCCGGATCCTCCGGTCTCAGCCTCCCAAATGCTGGGATTACAAGCATGCGCCACCACGCCCGGCTTTAGTGTCATTTTTTAATAGTTGGCTTTTCTCTAGGAATTGGAAACATGTTCATGATCATGAAACATTTAATTTATTGTCATTAATTTTTGGTGATAGTGTTCTTTAGAAATGATTTTACTGTTCTTATTTTCTTCGCGAATTGAAGGTCATATTTGATATTAGGTTATTGGGCTTAATAAGTGGTTTAAATGATCTCGTGTAGAGAATTTCAGTTCTTCAGCTTTAACCATCTTTGACAAATTCACTTTAGATGATGTTACCTCCTAGAATAAAAAAATTGCCCTTATTTATTGTTTGTATTTGCTGTTTACTTATAGTTTTACAATGAGCTGACTGAAATCCTGCTCAGGTTCCAGACCAAGTGCAGTGATATAGTGTTTGCACGGAAGACAGAAAGGGATGAGCTCTTAAAGTAAGTCTGCTTTGTGTATCAAGTTGTACTTAATGTATTTTGTTTGAAAAAAAAAATCATATTGGCTGGGTATGGTGGTGCATGCCTATAATCCTAATACTTGGGAGGCTGAGACAGGAGGATAGCAAGTTCAAGGCTGGTCTCAGCAACTTAGCAAGGACTTGAGCAACTTAGTGAGACTCTGTTTCAAAATAAAAAGGGCTGGACATGGCTCTTACTGGAGAGTGGACAGTCTTTGAGGACTGCTTGCTCAATTTGGCATGTTTCTTATTGAACTATGACTGTGATCTCTGAAAAGCTTTACCTTCTTTCTTCATCTTCAGAAATAGAATAAGGTTTCACTAAATAGTAAGAAGACCTGGGCATTGTGGCACACACTTGTAATCCTAGTACTTGGGAGGCTGAGACAGGAGGATCACAGGTTCGCCACCAGCCTCAGCACCTTAGTGAGGCCCTCCACAACTTAGTGAGACCTGTTTCAAAATAGAAAATAAAATAGGTCTGGCGATGTAGCTCAGAGGTAGAATGCCCCTGGGTTCCATTCCCAGTGCCAAGAAAAAAAAAGAAAAAATAACACTACAAAAAAGTAGGAAGAAAGAAGATTAATATTCTAGTCAAGAATAGAAATGTCATATATTCTAAAATACCATCATATATGGAGAAAAGAAAAGCAAGAAAATGGCCTGATATTTTATATGTGTTGTTATTTCTTCCCTTCTAACCCACTGTCTTTACTAAGGGACTTGCAGCAAAGCATTGCCAGAGAGCCTAGTGCGCCTTCCATCCCTGCTCCTGCGTACCAGTCCTCCCCAGCGGGAGGACACGCACCGGCCGCTCCCACTCCAGCTCCCAGGACCATGCCGGTTAGTAAGCCAGACGAGCTTCTAAGTAGAAGTTTTGCAGTAGTGATGGCCTGCCTGTGAAAGGAGGAACAGACTTCTCGCTAGAGGGCTCTGGCGGTCACCACGTGCCTCAGGGGACCAACCCTCTGATGACTGCAGTATCTAGAACGTGGCATTACTCGTGAATCGTTGCGGAAGACCTCTTTAGGCTGAGTCCAATCAAGCTGTTAGAAGTAACTTTCTGTTTACAGCAAATACAGTGGTTAAATACATGAAATTGTGCCGTTAGGAACAGTTGGAAGAGAGGATGTATTCTAGGTTAAAAGAACTGAGAGATTCATTATATCAAATGCAGTTCATGGATCTCGATTTGATTTTGGTTCATATAAACAAAATAAGAGTTTCTTGAATGTGTGTAGTGAATAGGGAAACACGAATCCAGAGTGGGTATTCAGTGATGTCGAGGAATAATTGTTAATTTTCATAGGGTGAAAATGCCAGTGTGATTACGTAGGAAAATATCATTAGGATTGCAGTGTTGGAGTTTGTAGGGCGGTTGTCAGGAAGTTTGCGACTTTCTTTCAAATTGTTTTGCAGATATGTAGGTAAAAATGTGGATATAGAGCCAGGTGTGGTAGCACATGCTTGTAATCTCAGTACTTGGGAGGCTGAGACAGGAGGATCATAGGTTCAAGGACAACCTCAGCAAGTAGTGAGACTCTCACCAACCTAGCAAGACCCTGTTCGAAATAAAATTAAAATAGGGCTGGGGGTGTAGCTTGGAGGTAGACTGCCCTTGGGCTTAATCCCCAGTACTGCAACAAAAACCAAAAAAAAAAAAAAAAAAAAACTGGGGAGCTGAACACAGTGGTGCATGCCTATAATCCCAGTACTTGGGAGGCTGAGATAGAAGGATTGTAGGTTTGAGGCCAGCCTCAGAAACTTAACAAGGCTCTTGGCAAACTAGTGAGACCCTGTTGTTTCCAAATAAAAAAATAAAATAGGGCCATGGGTGTAGCTCAGAGGTAGAATATCCCTGGATTCAATCTCCAGTGCCACAAAAGAAAAAATAAATGTGGATATAGCCATAGATGAAGCAGATTGGGTGGAGTGTTAATAGTTACTGAGTTTCATTGGTAGAGGTGTGATTTTTTAAAAGGTGCTTGGGGCCTAAAAGGAGTTTGCAGTAATGAACCTTCCTGTGTGGCTGCCTTCTACCTGGCTGTCTGCCAGCCGGTGGCATCAGTAGACAAGCACACACTAGGCATCGAGAAAGCCGTTGGCACGAAGTTCCCACGCAGTGGAGGATTATTCTTCCACTAGGATTACTCTAGAAAGAGTGGGAATTAGAAATATATTTGGTTGGATGCTAGAGTTTCTAATGTGCCTCCAATTAATTATTAGCAGTTTGAGAAGAACAAGAAACACATAGTTGATGCTTATTTGCTTATTTTTCTTTTACAGCCTGCCAAGCCCCAGCCCCCAGCCCGGCCCCCACCTCCTGTGCTTCCTGCAAATCGAGCTCCTGCTGCCACTGCTCCAGCTCCAGCTCCGGTGGGGATGGGAACCGCGGCACCAGCTCCGTCACCAACCCCTGGCTCGGCTCCCCTTCCACAGGCCCAGGGACCACCCTACCCCACCTATCCAGGCTATCCTGGGTAAGGTGCAGCCTCATGTGTCTTGGTGGATTGGCTGATGTTTCTAGCTCTGGTTAACTTCTTTTTGGGATTGGGGGTGGGGTGGTGTATTGAGATTGAACCCAGGGACATTCTGTCTTCAATTTATACCCCAGCTCTATTTTTATTTTGAAACAGGATCTTGCTAAGTTGCTGAGCAACCTCATTAAGTTGCTGAGGCTGTCCTTGAACCTGCAATCCTTCTGTCTCAGCCTTCCAAGTACTGGGATTATGGGCATGAGCCACCACACCTGCCTCTGATTAACCCTTTTAAAGACACTTCTCTAAGTGGAGACATCATGAGTGAATAAGCTACGGTGTCAATTTATCCAGAAACTAAATAAGCCGGGTGTGGTGGCGCACGCTTGTAATCCCAGCATTTGGGAGGCTGAGACCGGAGGATCCGGGTTCGCGGCCAGCCTCAGCTACCTAGTGAGGCACTCTGCAACTTAGTGAGACTCGGTTTCAAAATAAAGAATAAAAAATAGGACTGGGGGTATAGTTTGGAGGCAGAATGCCCCCGAGTTCAATCCTCAGTACTGCAAAAAAAAAAAAAAAGAAACTAAATAAAGTTAGTCACTTACATGAGTAGTTGAATATCAGCCATTCGGTAGGCTTTTAAAGTTTCTGTTATTTTTCACATTTGCATTTATTTTAAACATCCTTTCTGTGTGGAATTTAGTATGTTTCCTTTCCTGCCTTATTTAGATGAGTTTAGTGCAGCAAGACTGATGAGGTCTTGTTTACATAGTGAACTTTGAATCTTGCTGCTTAATAAAGTACTAAATAGACATTAGCCAAGGTATGGAAGGTGCTTACATGAAGGTTAGCCTGCATGACAATTCCCTCCCTCCCTTTCTCCCCTGGGGCTCAAACCCAGGGCTTCACACATGCTAGGCACGTGCTCTGCCATTGGGCTACACTCCCAGCCAGTCACCTCTGTGGACATTTCTTAATCTTAAAAATCTAGAACTTAATCTGCTGGGTGATAGTTGTGTGTGCCTTAATCCCAGCACTGGAGAGGGACTGAGACAGGTGATCTAGATTTGAGGGATAGCCTTGGCTTCCTGCAGAGACCCTTTGATTAAAACAAAACAAAAAATCTAGACACGTGACTACCTTTTTAAAAAGATAAGGTCTAAATTTTACTTAATAATATAGTCTCTTCCACATATTAGAATTTTTCAAACAGCAAATTTATACACATCATGGTGGATATTGAGTCTTATAGAATAGGAATGAATTTAGGTTATTAGTTTTGCCACATTAAAACAAAGGGTCTAGCCGGGTGTGGTGGTGAATGCTTGTAATCCCAGTACTTGGGAGGCTGAGACCGGAGGATCTGGGTTCGCAGCCAGCCTCAGCTACTTAGTGAGGCACTCTGCAACTTAGTGAGACCCTGTTTCAAACTAAAGAATAAAAAATAGGACTAGGGGTATAGCTTCGAGGTAGAATGCCCCTGGGTTCAATTCCCAGCACTGCAAACAAAAACGAAACAACAACAACAAAAAAACAAAGGGTCTTAGCTGAGCGTGGTGGTGGATGCTTGTAATTCCAGTGCTTGGGGGACTGAGACAGGAGCATCTCAGGTTTACAGACAGCCTGAGCAGCTTAGACCCTCTGCAACTTAGTGAGACTCTGTTTCAAAATAAAAAATGAAATAGGTCTGGGGTATAGCTCAGAGACAGAATGCCCCTGGGTTCAATCCCTAGTACCACACACACACAAAAGTCTCTATTTTTATTCCTTCTTTAATAGTTAAATATTTAATTTTGTTTCCTTCAGTAGTAGTATTTTCTGGACAGTATTAAATACTTGATAGTCTTTCATTTTAATAAAGAGATAGTGCCGGGCGTGGTGGCTCACGCTTGTAATCCCAGCATTCGGGAGGCTGAAACCGGAGGATCCGGGTTCGCGGCCAGCCTCAGCTACCTAGTGAGGCATTCCGCAACTTAGTGAGACTCGGTTTCAAAATAAAGAATAAAAAAAAAATAGGGCTGGGGGTATAGTTCGGAGGTAGAATGCCCCTGAGTTCAATCCCCAGTACCAAAAAAAAAAAAAAAAAAAAGAGAGATAGTAATGCTTTTCTTTAACAGGTATCTTGAAATAGTTCCTTTTCCTCTCTATTGTTTTCTAGTAGAAAAATAGGAAAAAATGACTTTCTTTAAAGTTTGGTTTTAGAATAATTAGTATATGTTTCATTTTCTAGTATTTGATTTACCAATTCAGTGTTTTTTGTTTCCCCATCAGGTATTGTCAAATGCCCATGCCCATGGGCTATAACCCTTACGCCTATGGCCAGTATAACATGCCGTATCCACCGGTTTATCACCAGAGCCCTGGACAGGTGCCATACCCAGGACCCCAGCAGCCTTCCTACCCCTTCCCGCAGCCCCCACAGCAGTCCTACTACCCACAGCAGTAAGATCTGCTCGAAGCTCAGCTGGCTCAGTTCAGAGGGAAAGGAACACCAACCTTGCAATAAGTGTACTAAACTGCTCTGGTTAATATACTGTACTCTACTGTACTGAATGCAGCGTATCATTTCTGTCTGTGGCTGAAAGCTAAAAGCTGTGCCCCAGTTCCACATTTGATTGCACACGTGAGATTTTGCTGCTGTTGCAGCATAAATACTAGATATAATAGGATTTGAAATAAATTACATTACAGTTCATAAAAGTTGAAAATGAGAAATTAAACCTGCAAGTGAAACATTTGAAACTAGTATACTTTCTACACAAGATGCGGTTGGGACATCAGATACTTCAAAAGATGGTTTAAGTACTGATATTCAAGGAAACCAAGTTTTTTTCTCTTTTGGTTTGTTGATTGGAGTTTAATTTCCAGTATGATATTTTGCATATAATCAAGGCACTGTAAATCTTATAATTTAAAAATAAATTACTTAAGAACAGTTGTCATTGTTATGTTTTGTCATTGATTCTCATCATTGTCTAATTTCTTTCTAGTATTAGTCTCTCATTTTGTATGTTCACAAGTTAAACAGATACTGTGTTTAACAGTGCAAGTTAATAGGTTCAAGGACATTTTATAGGGAGACCCAAAGAATAGAATCATAATTTATCTTTCTTATGCTGATCAGTAAATTTATTTTGACATTTATTTTAAAAAGTCTATAACATGGAAGAAACAATTGTTACCAAAGATTCTTTAAATAAATATACAAATAAATATATATATGTTTAATTCTTTATTGTTAGCTTCTCCAAGAAATTGATGCAAATTCTGGTAATAATTCTTTTGGTTTTTTTCCATAACCTGGTTAAAATAAATACTTGTCATTGACAGTACTGTCTGATGTAATGGAATTGTTTGGAGAAAACTTACTTCTGTTCCCTTATGCTCCTTTTTTCCACTTTATTGTCTCAGCCTAGTAACATCGAATGCACAATGTATACGAGTGGATCTCAGCCCTCTTATTTTCTGTTGTTTCTAAAAGATTGGGCCACTTAATAATTTAGGGACCACACAAAACAATTGTTGGGAACGTGTGCCCATTCTGAAAGAGGCTGTGTGTTTACTCTCTGCTGTGAAGATCTCTGGTTGTTGTGTAAACCTCAGTAAAGGTCACGAAGATGCACCGGGGATGGGAAAGTGCACGGGGTCCCCCACCCGGAGCGGGGCCGTTCTGCTGAGGTTCCGTCTGAACACGGGGCAGATGAGCACAAGCCCATGAATCTCTCTCTGTTGATTTTCTGAGTTTTAATGCTGACCTTTTCTTGCATTACTGTTTCATTTATATGATACTGTCACGTGGTCCACTGTTGTTGACAATTTAGATTTAGATTTTAAATGTTAGACTGAGGGCGTGATTGTAAAGGGAGTAAATTGGTTTAAAATATGTGTATATTTTTAAAGAATCTTACTTTGTTGTTGTATGTAGAAAACACAAAGACATGTGAATTCAATATAAATGACCTTTGATTACATGCAATGTTGGAATTGGTTTAAAGTCCGATAGTTAAACCTTGGCAAAAAAATTTTTTTTTAAATGTATCAGTAAGTTTTAATATGTTGGATTTATCAAAGTGTGAGATGGGTTTGAGTCTTCATTTAAGTTCTACCTTCTCACCACTTGAGGTATCTTATAGTACATAAGACACCCAGTGAGAGTTAGGGATATTCCAAATTGCTAGTTTATATTTCTTATTAATGCAGAAATAAGGAAAAAACAAAATTGGCCTGAATATTCTCTTGGGGAAGGAGGGCACTAAAGGAAAGGGTAAGCGCACCAGAGGGCCAAAGAAGTAGAAGGCCAGTTAGCCCCTTTCCTGTGCAAAGCTGGGTCTGCTCCCAGGAGCCGCGGCAAGGCGGTTCAGAAACCCCAGGAGAAGGAGGCGCCTCTGTGCGTCTCGGGGCAGCTCTTTTAACAGCCTTTCTTACGTCGCGGCCCAGACTCATTCTCTGGTCAGCCCACTCATCCTTTAGAATTTTCAGGATACTTTCTTTTGATCACCTGCATGTAGGTACACATGACGACCTTGCAGCCCTGCAGCCTGGGTTTGTCTTGACAGGCCGATGTAGTTGCAGTGAGATGTCAGGGACAGGAACCTCTTGTGTGCGTTTTACCTGCTAGCAAACAGGAAGGAAGTCCTCACTGGGACTGGTATTGTTACCAAACTTTTTTATTCTTTGCTGAGCTTCCTGTGTTCCGCAAAATACTCCAGAAAGTTGTTACGGATAACGCTGTTTATTTGCAGGAAGGTTCTGAGTTCTGCGGCTCAGGTATGTTGTTCCCCTGTTTATACTTTGACTTTTTTGTTCTTTTCTTAAACCCAGACCATTTATGTTGGGCTTTGGACCACTATTTTAAAATGGATTATATGTCAAATAATAGAGCTCTCCATAAAGGAATTAGTGAGAAGGGTTGGGGAAGCTGTCTAATTTCTATTTCCTGCTCCTAGGAGACAGGTGGCCTGGCTTCTCAGTCTGGTGCAAAACATTGGTGTAAAGAGAGCTATTCCTGTGCCCCTGGGGCTTTATTTCCAGTCATATGTTACTGCAAAGCAATCTGTCTTTGTGAGATCTCTCTCCTGTACCCATACCCCAACTCCTTTGCAAACCTTGTTTTCTTTTCTTTTCTTTTTTTTTTTTTTTGTAGCACTGAGGATTGAACCCAGGGAATTTCTTCCTCTGAGCTACAATCCAGCCCGATTTTATTTTTATTTTGAAACAGGGTCTCCCTAAGTTACCATGCAATGGCCCCGAACCTGTGATCCTCCTCTCTCAGCCTCCCAGGCATGTGCACTGCTCCCTGGCTTGTCTTTGCAATTTTTAACTCCCGCCTCTCCCTGGTCCAAGGACTCAGAAAAAAACAGGTTTCCCAGGGGCTGGTGTCTTAACATTCTATCCCAGTCAGCTAGCTAAGCCTTTCCAGTCAAACAAATTAAAAAAATTTTTTTCCATTAGAGCTTTACAGTTTGCAAAAGTGCTTTGTACACATTTTTGAATTTCATAGTATGATTTGTTAAGTAGGCTTCAGTTTGCTAAATGGGGATTTTTTTTTTTTAAATGATTAGTGTATCCTGAATAGCTTTGCTACAACCCAATAGCATCTCATTTTTAAAAAGACTTCTGCAATTATTAGTTGAATAGCAGTATAGGACAGGATACAAAGCAGGAAAAAAAGCTCTGCTATAGTGTTAGAATTGCTGGTTTAAATATAGACTTTAGCACTAAATGGTTGATTATAAGATTTACATGGAAGAGCAAAGAAGGAAAATTATATTTTTAAAGAAAGAGAATATTCAGGCTTTATTTCTGGTATGAAGTTTATATTTTTTAAAAAATCCTATATTATCACACCAGAGATTTTAGATTCTTTTCTGGTTATAAACATTGCTGGTAGTTGGATTATATTTTTATTGTATTCTTTTCTCTTAGGGGGAAAATTGTAAAGAAACAAGGTTCCAGATGAATGTATCCTAGAAATAAAAGTTGAAAGATTCTTACTTCCTTGGAGTATGAATTCTTATTTAAGATGTTTACCCTCCAGCCTTATAGTTCCCATAATTTCTTTGACAAATGGTGGGTTGGGAAATAACAACAAAAACAAAATACCCGCTTTGACCAAATGCTTGAGACTACAAAAGAAAGACAGTGTTGTTTAATTTTCTGAAACAGTGTTGACCTCTATTATGGATGGATCATGCTTTTCATAATTTATAATTTACCTAATTTCTGTAAGACAGATATTTTCTTCAGGTGTAATTTTTGAGCTAGTTTTTGGAAATGACCAACAAGATCATCATAATACCCAGTTTATCAGAGGAGAGGGGATGGTGGAACGTGTTCATTTTTAAAACATTTTTTCCTACTTCTCCCGTTTTAAGGTCATATCTGAAACGACATTACTATGTATCTCAGAATACATACGCAGTTCTGATCAGAAAATGTGTTGATGCATATCTTGCAAATTTGTTGAACAGGCTGTCTCTGCGAATGGGTCGATGGTCTGATATCCTAGTATGCATATTCTCACATACAACGAGTGTAGTTTAAAGCCTTTTTTGTTTTCACTTGCTCGGCATCGGGTTTGGAAGTCGCTCGCGTGGAGGAGCTTGGAACCCTCTCTGGAACTTGGGTCCTGCTGTGCCGGAGCGCGGGCGACGGCGGTTCCTTGGCGGGCACCACCATAGCTCAGGGTTGGCTTGGGAACTACCTGGGATAGACCCGGGTGAATGGCTGCTCCGGGGAGCCCAGAGCCACAGGCCGCAGGCTTCTGCCTCCAGCGTCCCTGCCTCCTGACTGGTCCTGGCTTTGAAGGGAACCCGGCTGGGCGGTGTCCAAGTTGTCTGCCTTTTCTGCTCATCGGCACCCCTGCCTGCCAGGGACCCCGGAGGATGAGGAGGGCTTGGGGGTGAGGCGGGGTCAGGAGTCCCCGGTGGAATACCAGTGTGAGCCTGCCTCACTCCAGTGCATGTGCGTGCGTGTGAGTGTGTGTGTGTGTGTGTGTGCGTGTGTGCGTGTGTGCATGTGTGTAGTGGGGAAGTTGGCAGAGGGTTCCGTTAGTTCCATGACCGATATCTTTCCTTCTCATGCTGCCGTCTCTGCCCCTCTTTTTCTTTCTCCTTCTGCACTGGTTGTGATGGGTTGGACGAGACCCTCCTGGAGAACTTGGTGGCTGAAGTAACCGGCTCGTAGAAGCTTCTGTTGGGTGCAGGCTGAGACGGAATTGGAAAGAGTAGTCTGAATGTTTTCACCCACCGGTCAAGACGCGAGGGTTGCCAGAATGGGGAGAGGGTAAATCACTTATTCTGTAGTGCTGAGGAGATTCATTTCATTTCCAACACCAAGTGCCCTCTATCTGAGAGAGAGAGAGAGGGAGAGGCCCCTGGATTGTGGCACTTGAGAATATCCCCACAGTAAGATGGAGGCCAGTGGGTTGCCCCAGTTGTTGAGAAGGCTGTTTGATGTCTTTAGTCTGTTTTCTGTTGGTATAACTGAATACCACAGACTGGGTAAATTATGAAGGAGAGAGGGTTATTTAACTCACGTTCATGGAGGCTGGGAGGTGCAAGGGCATGGCGCTGGCATCTGGTGAGGGCCTTCTCATTACATCATAATATGGCGGAGGCATTAAAGGACAAGGCAGGCAGACTTGCAAACTCGGGCCTCTTCCTCTTCTTAGATGGGCACTCATGCCGTCATGGGGGACCCACCCTCATGACCTCATTTAACCCTAGTGACCCCCAAAGGCACCATTTCCAATGACCAGTAACAGGCATTTGGGGGTTCCCAGCCCATGAGCTTTGGGGGGACACATTCACATCACAGCAGCTATTTAGCCATGGTGGACATGAACGCCGGAAGCTGTTTGGCGGGCGGGAGGATGCAGCCCGGGCGTGGCCCCTGGCGAGCACGTTCGAGAGTCTTTCTGTGGCCCATCCCTGAATGCAGCTGGTGCTGAGCAGCCCAAAGGCGAGACCCTCAGAGCAGGCATCCAGAGCGCTGCCACGGCGCTGGCGAGCACATAGTAGGTGCTTTGCCACAGAGTTCTGGACCTCAGACAGGGCCTGGCACCCAGAACAGGTGCCGACAAGCCCGAGTGGTGTGCCTGGCTCCCCAGACGGGGGCACCCTCAACTGCTCCTGGTGGGGCCGCCCGCTGGGAGGGGCAGCCAGGCGAGCTCGGTGCACCCCGTGCAGAGGGGGTGGTCCCGAGGAGGCCGCGGTGACCATGTTGGGGAGACACGGGGGATGAGGAGGGCTGGGGGGTGAGGTGGGGCCAGGAATCCCCTGTGGAGTACCAGTGTGAGCCTGCCTCACTCCCGTGTGTGTGTGTGTGTGTGTGTGTGTGTGTGTGTGTAGTGTGGAAGTTGGCAGAAGTTCCGGCTGGCTGGCAGAGTGTTTCAGACAAAGAACATCCCTGGGGTCTTTCTGAGATGAGACAAGACTGCAGGTGGCAGACCTCCGTTGACAATAAAAAGCCCCGACCGACGGAGACTTGTGAGCAGGGCAGGTGTGCACGGCTCGGCAGGGGCAGGGACGGGTTGTGTTTGTGTGGTGGAATTGTGCGGTGGCTTGGGGGCTGGTGGACAGCAGGCCAGGCGCTGCAGCCCAGCGTCCTGGGTGTGCTGCCTGAGGCTGTGGGGCCCTCGGTGGCCCCTCAGTCTGCTCACACGCCCCCTTTCCCGGAAGCACCAGGAGGACAGAGGTCTGTCTGGGCTCCAGCTTCCCCCTAGCCTAGCCTCCCGGGTGCTGGGCGTCAGTGGGCATTGAGGTAGCGTGGCGCAGGGCTTAATTGGTGGTTAAGCCTGGAGCAGGGCTCCTGCCCTGGCCTGACCACACAGCTGTGCAACCCCCTCGTGCCTGCCCTAACACCACGGTCTTTCTTAATTACTATGACCACGGGCAAACTTTCCCCTCACCTGTGGAGACTTGGGTGGGGTTTGGGCCCTCCTCTGACTTCAGGCTTTGGTCTATTTTATCTTGCTGACATTACATTCTGCCAGACAGGGCAGAAGCTGGCGTTCCTGGTCTGTAGACCAATGTTGTTATATTAAATATTGGGTTGGCTGTTTAATTCACATTCCCCAGTTCCCACACAGCTTGGAGAGAACAATAGCATTTTTCCCCTTGAAATATTACAAAATTGGCAACCTCCTTGCCCCATGGAGAAAAGCTGCTCAGTGCACAGATTAAACTAGATTAAATACCTGGGTGCCTCGAACCCCAAGGGGTCCATTGATAGAATTCAGGAGAGCAGTAGAAAATATTAGAGCTAATATCTCTCCTCCTCCTCCTCCTCCTCCTCCTCTTCTTCTTCTTCTTCTTCTTCTTCTTCTTCTCTCTCTCTCTCTCTCTCTCTCTCTCTCTCTCTCTCTCTCTCTCTCTCGATTGAACCCAGGGGCATTCTACCTCCAAGCTACAACCTCAGCTCCTTTTTAAATTTTTTATTTTTGAAATAGGGTCTCCCTAGGTTGCTGAAAATCTTGCTAAATTGCGGAGGCTGTCCTCAAACCTGCAATCCTCCTGTTACAGCCTCCTAAGTACTGGGATTACTGGTGTGCACTGCACCTGGCTAGAGCTTCATTTCTAGCTGAAATTTAGAATTTCCTTCAATTATAAGTGGCACCAAACGGACCTTTGTAGCATTACCAGGACCTGTGACTTTATCACTTCTAGAAACCCCAGGTATTTCCATATCACACTACAGTTGGAACTGATTTCTCAAAATGTCATTTATGTTCATCACGACTTTGAATTTATGGTCATTAGATTTGCTGCTGGGTCTTGTTATTTACTGCGTTAACAAAGCACATACTGGGCTGGGGGTGTGGCTCAGTGATAGAGCATCTGCCTAGCATACACGAGGCCCTGGGTTCAATCCTTAGCACAGCAAAAACAAATGAATCAAAGCAAAAACACACCTGACTCCCATTTATCTAATCATTGGATACCTAGTTGAAGTACAACTGGCTTTATTTATAGTTCTATGTGTTTTACCTTGTGAAATTGGGAAGAGGCTCATAATACTTTACCTGATTACTAGTATGGTTCTTTTTTTTTTTTTTTTTTTTTTTTTGCGGTACTGGGGATTGAACCCGGGAGCATTCTACCTCTGAGCTACACCCCCAACCCTATTTTTTATTCTTTATCTTGAAACAGGGTCTCACTAAGTTGCAGAAGGCCTCACTAAGTAGCTGAGGCTGGCCACAAACCTGTGATCTTCCTGTCTCTGCCTCCCAAGTACTAGGACTACAAGCCTGCGCCACCACGCCCTGCCCAGTATGGTTTTTGACCCCCTAAAGTTTGTTAACCTGTAGACATTGGAAAGCTGGCTGGATAAGAGTGGCGATTCCAAGTATCACCACAAGAGGTCACCATTTCACAATTTATGTTGGAAACCGCTCACAGCAGGGCCTATTGTTACTCCCTCTCAGCTCTGCTAAAATTGGTTCAAGTTTTCTTTGCTGTTAGCAGTGTAATTGGGGCCTGTGATGGGGCTCTGTAGCTGATACCCCGCCAAGAGCTGAAGCATCCTTGTCCTGTGCATCCAGAAAGGCATGATAGGAAAAGTGAGATGAGAACATGTTCAGGGCTCACAGCTTGTTGGCTATGTTTTTATTTTTATTTTTTTCACTCTCCTATCCAAAACCTCGTACAGCAGAAAGGATGCTTGCTTTGTTGTTCTGCTAGGAATAGACCCTCTATCGAGATAGAAACGTAGCGAAGGGTTTTATGGTGTGTGTGTGTGTGTATAACTAGAACTTTCTGGGCAGAAAGAGGCTGCGATCCTGTAATAAAATCCCAAGGACCTCGCCAGGCCTTCCGCTTGGCTCTGCCGCGGTTGCCCCTGGGGCTGCTTTTTTTTTTTTTTTTTTTTTTTTTTTTGCGGTACTGGGGATTGAACTCAGGGGCATTCTACCTCCGAGCTACACCCCCAGCCCTATTTTTTATTCTTTATTTTGAAACCGAGTCTCACTAAGTTGCGGAGTGCCTCACTAGGTAGCTGAGGCTGGCCGCGAACCCGGATCCTCTGGTCTCAGCCTCCCGAATGCTGG
>PVLC010022747.1:0-26375 GCA_004027655.1 Graphiurus murinus
CATCTTTTTTTGTTTCTTTTAAGTTTGGTCTTTGCTTTGCTTGAAAGTGTTCATCTGAGTTTTACTCTTTTCCTCCCTTATCCATGCATTTTTGTTTTCAAACAAGTCTCTCATTTTATACAGTATTTTTTGCTTCCTACTATTTGTTTGTTCCCTGCTTATAGGATATTCTTTGCCATCTAATTTTAGATCATACATAATGCCCTCTAAGCAGCCTTTCCTTTGGAGGGATAAAAGCCACGGTTAAGATGTCACTTCCCATAAATCAGTTTTGGTAAAGGCAACTGTGGGTGGATCGAGGGAGTGGGAACTCACCAAATCTGACCCTTTCAAAGTCGACTTAATCCTCCCTTATCCTCTCGGTCTCCTGCACTCTTTGGAGGGTGGATGGACCCTCTTTAACATGAAGGAATGAGCTTTTCCATTGTTCGCTTTTGTCACAGCAACAAAAGCTCTGGAAAATTCCAATTAATTAGCAAGCCTTGGGCTAATGAAAGAATAAAACTGAAAGAGAAATGCTTGAAGCTTTCAGAGAGGCATAAGCATGAGAGGACAATGCTGATTTCAAATATTTGGGGCTGTTTGTATAATTTTCCCAGGGTTTGCCTTCCTGAGACGCAGGGAGATAAGACAAGAGACACAAGAACAAGGATTTGTCACAGAGCCAGGATGCAGTAACATTGTGGCTTTTTAGGACACTAAATGACCCACTATGTTTTGAAGAAGGCAGTTAAATGTGAACTCACACACTCAGGGAAATTAAAACCAGAAAATAGAGCTTTGTCCATTTTGTGTTGAGAGAAAGAAATGGCAATCGGATGGATATAAAGTAGATTATGGAATACTGTCAAAGTTAATTATTATGAAGGACCAGGAAGTTATTATGCCATTGTTCCTTTGAATGAGGATTTGTAACCAGTGTGCCTTCTAAAAATATACGGTGATGAAAATCACCAGAGTCACTTACTTGTAGCTTTAATATTGTGTTTTAATAATAATAGTGTTAGACACTAAGGGGGGAAAGTGCATTGACACAGGTGTGTTTTTGAAGGCCACTTATTATCATCATGGTTTCTCTTTCTAGCTCTTTTTAGTCTTATTTTCAAGGATCAGAACAGGTGTAATGGAAATGCCAAAACAGAGAATGATGAAAATTGGCCTTTCAGCAGGCTAATATTATTTTTTAATTGTCCTTCATAAAATCAATATCCTATGCACTATAGTGATTTCCAGTGGAGACATTGAAGTGCTCCTCAAAATGAGTATGGAGAGAGGTACCACGTTCTGGTTTTCCAATTGACTTGAGTAGTCTTTTGAAGTCATCTACATGCTTCTAGAAGTTAAAAAAAAAGAATTATTATACCTGAATTATTAACTTGTGTAAAGAATAGGTGAGAAAATGCAAGAGTTCCTGAAAATTATATTATTATTTGTAATGTGGGGATAAATCTTGAAATTGTAATAAGGAAGATAAGTTGTAGTTACTGTTTCCATCAGTGCTCTTAAATCCATAATATAAAGACCTGACCATGTAATTTAGAAGAAGGACGATTTATTTTCTTACAGTTTTGGGTTCAGTTCATGTGAGGCTGAGGCTGGGGAGCACGGATCTCAGGGCATGGTGGCGGGAAGTAGATAGAGGGAGAGCACATGGGCTGTGCTCCTCACATCATGGAGGCCGGAAGCAAGAGGCAGAGCAGCGGGGAGGAGGAGTCATATGTAATTCCCAAGGCCACACCCCCAGGGACCCACTCCCTCCAGTCACACCCTACCAGCCCAGACCACCACCCAGATAAACCCATTTTATCCACTGCTGGGATTAAAACCCTCAGGACTCAATTGCATTAGCTCCAAACATTAATAAATGAGCTCTTTAGGGGACATTTTATATCTGACTATAACAGTTACCTAGAAGGCTAGGAAGGGCTTCTCAGAAAACAACATAATAATCAGACAAACTGTCAAACAGGCTTGGGCTATGTGGACTCCGTTTGTTCCAGAAGAGCTCAGAGTGAAGACAGCTCATGAATTCTGTCATCAAGCAGTGAGGCCGCTATCACATGTCACTTTGCTTTGTTTTTAACATGTGGCTCAAGCTATGCCAGACCTGCTGCTGTGTGGGAGATGTACTTTCTGACAAAATAAGGCATTTTCCTGGCATCAGGCCCCTTTGGAATTTTTACTGGTGAGCACAAGCCCAGTGAGCTTGCATCTTCCACACATATCCGATGCAGTCCACGTGGTGTCGTGGATCTGTGGTGGTCTTGAAGCCTGTCAGTGCCAACGTGCCGAGTTTCTCATCACTGCTGGAAGTTATTTGGAAGCAATGAAACCAGGCATCTATTCATCCATTATTTAAACTTTGTCTCCCATCTACCATGCCTGTTACAAGGACTGAATTTTGGAAAGACTGAAAATATTTCATAAAATGGAAATGGAAGTATTTCTAGCAGGCTGTCTCCTTTTTTTCCCTCATCCATCACGATGAAAAAGTTCACTGGGAAAGTTCACTTATATTATTTCATGTTGAAAGAGAGGACAGTGAAGATGGTTGTGATGATGATAATATGACTATATTAATTTCATTCTTGGTTGCCTGTTATTGGCTGAGTTGTAAGACAGGAGTTTGAGAAACTCTAAGCATTTCTTGAAGCCTTATTGGCTGGTTGTCCAAACTCCCAGTTCTTTCCTACTGAATATATTTCACACTTGGTCACATGAGGTATCAGTAAAACATTATAGACCCCCAAGCATGAATTATCTCTGTTTAAGAACCTTTTCCAACATTTAAGAGGCTGTTGCAGCAAGCATTCTCAATACAAAACAACTGACCACCACAGTTTAGAGGAAGAAAGATTTGCTTCCTCACAGTTCTGGAGATTTCAGGAGTTCAGTCCATGTCAGGCCAGGTTACACCTGTGGAGCTCAGGGCATGGTGGTGGAAGCCGAGAGAGCAAGGGCTCTGCTCTCACACCACAGAGGCTAGAAGCAAGAATAGGAAAGCAAGGAGATTCAAGGACACAAGAACAGTCCGCTAGGCCACAGTCTCAGCGACCCACCTCCTCCAGCCACACCCTACCTGCTTAGGTTACCACCCAATAAATCCATTACAATAGATTTATCCACTGATGAGATTACAAACCTCATGACTTAGTTACTGTCAACTCTGAACATCGATGCATGAGCTCTTTCAGGGAGCATTCTATATCTAACCATATCAGAGACCCTGATGTGTTCTCTTTGTACAGAAACAATAGAACATGATCTTGAAAGGGGGAACCAAGAGAAAGCAGAGATTGTACAAAATGATAGAAAAATCCTCAGTATGTCATAAGTTGCCCTGGCATATGGTTCATTTGCTTCATTCATTCAACTCATATTTGTGGACCATGTATCAGATATGGGACTAGGTACTACAGGTGCAAACTCAAGTAATGCCCCATATTATCACAGAACTTCTTTCTTCTCACCACTTCATCTCAGATTATGGCCATCTCTTCCACAGGCCTTCCTGCCACTCAGTCCAGAGGCGCCACCCACCCACCACCCTCTATCCCACCTGCCTGTTTTATTTCTTTCATGGCACTTACCTTTGTTAGAAACAGTCTCATCCATGGATAAATGCACTTGTTTTATTATGCATCACCTCACCACTAAAATGTTCACTTTAGGAAAATGGGGACCTTACTTGTCTTGTTTACCATTGGATCCTCAGCCGTACATTTTTGTTGAATGAATGGTTGGAGGAAAGAATGAATGAACAACTACAATACATTCTAATACATTCTGTAATGAAAGTGTTGATGAAGTGCTATAGGAAAATAAGGAAAAGAGTGACAGCCTCTGTGTCGGAGCAGGTTGGGAACATCTCCACAAAAAACACCTGAGCTGGACCTGAAAGGCAAGAGAAAGCACAAAAGACGCTGCTTCTGCTTGAGCTGATGAAAGCTCTTTCTTCTTGCTCCTGATGCACTTGCTCCTTGCATTCATAAAGCAGCCCAGATAATTCACTTGTATGGCTGATGGTCATCACCCAGTACCTGTGACCCCATCCTCTTTGGACATATGCATCTGGGAAGCGAAAAATGAATGTTTACTGAAAACTTCTCTTTCGCGCTATGAAAAGTTGCTAAAAGCTTGTCTTTCCAACAAAGAGAAACTCAGAATTGATGTAATGGAGAAAAGGAGCTTATGAAACATAAGTAGGCATTCTTGACGAAATAAAAATAGAAGCTTAAAAGACACATCGTTTTTGGAAAAGAAAAAAAAGGCTTTTTCCCCCTCTTACTGTAAGGAAATATGTGTGGATGAAGCATGTGTGTTAAACTATAGAATAAAATTTGCATATTACTTCAGGGTACTGCAGCCATGGCAATTCAGAGTTTTGTCAGTCCTGATAGACGTACTTGCAATCTATACATCCATTAACATGATTATCACTTGTAGAGACAATCATATTTTTACTGAAAAGGTTTTTTGAGGATAAAATTTATTGATATTTAATGAATCATGAGGCTTCTAAATGAACCATGAAAGCAATAGCTAAACTAATTAACTGCACATAAAGGCTCCCAGAATACATATGTGATGTAGGCTGCGTGCTTATCAATCGTGCCTGGTTATACTGACATCTTGGATAACATGCTCCTCATATATGCTTTGTGGAAACAACAGTAAATCCTCCTGTAATGCATGCACTAAAGGAGGAAATAACCATTTAGATTTCCTGCAAATGCTGATGGGATATTTAAAGTCAAGCTCAGCAGGGTTTATAGGTTATAATTTAGCAGAGTTAAGACTAGTAATAACAACATATTCTTTCCACACACTTGATTTAAGCCTCTATCTATGCTGTTTCATTGAATGATAAATCATTCCCAGGTTCTGTCAATATACATCTTCTGCCCTCTTTCCCCCCTCCCCAAAAGAGAGACCAAGGCTGCTAAATAACATGAGATGAACATTTTATTGGGTAACTGGGATTCATATGGGCCTTTTTCAACTACATGCAAAAACATGCCTTATTGAGAGCTCTAAGGATTTTAAAAAGCAGGCAAAACCAGTCCTGCTTTGTTTGGTAAGTCATACCAATTTGGGAGGCAGAATGCAACAGAGCTGTTGACACTGACATTTATCAGTAGACATCTTCCTTTTCAGCTAGTGTCTTCATGGCCAGCCAGTGTTTGGCCAGAAGCACCTATACTTTGCCCTGTACTAGCACTCCAGAAGTGGCTTGTAAGCTTACATATACCATTCTGCAAATGATATTTATACACTAATAAAGGCATCTGATAAATCATAGACCTGAGGCATTACTAACGATAGAGGGGCAGACACTGTAATAGACATTGGATCAGTGCTTCTCAAACTCAGGTATGTATTAGAAGTCCTCAGAGAGCCTATGAAAATTCTGGCAGGTTGGCTCTATCCCCAGAATCTCTGATTCAGTAGGTCTGAAGTGAGGCCTGATAATCTGCATTTCTAACAGGTTCCCTAAACTACACTTTGAAGACCACTGCAGAATAGTGTGCAAGCTAGGGTGAAGGACATTTTTTCAGGGATACTCTTCAGGAAAGCTGTGGCCAGGTAAGGATGCAGTTTGTCTCAGATACTTTCTAGACTCCCATCCACATACTTTTCTTCCTTATAGGGTGTGTTTATTCTTTCTTTAAGACTTCAGGGCCCTCCTCATCAGATACGGAATGGAACTTATTCACACATATAAAGGGCTACCCCTAACAAGGACACGTACATTTTAGTAGTTTTAATGGGGGGAAATACAAGGAATGAAGGCTGAAAAAGTTGTTTCAGATATCTGCCAGTGGGTGGAAGGGTTTTAAGAGACATTAAATTCAGGTCTAAACTCACCTTCAGGCCAAATAGTCTACCTGCCCATGAAGCATCTCTACTTCAGTACCTCCCAAATGATCCCACTCTTGCTTCTAGGTTCTCTCTCTCTATCCAAACACAGGGACTTTTCTGTAGTAGACACCTGGTAAATGTATATTGAATAGCTGGAGTGATGGTTGAGTGGATGAGTACCAGGGACAAAGGTGATTAAAACTTGTATGATTCAGTGCTTCTCTTTTCTCTTGTCCATTAAGGAAAATATAATGTTGCTTGAAAAGAAAGAAGTCTAATGGTTCCCCTAGGTACCCTGCACACCACATTCTCTCACCTATTTTTGAGTTTAAATATGGCAATTAGTAAGGAGAGACAGATGGAGGAATGGGAGTAGAGGAATTTGTATTGGAAAAGGCTGAGACTAGATTAAAGAATGAGAAGACAGAAGGGAAGGAAGAACCTTATTTCTGCAGGAGAAATAATGATGGGGAGAGTTTGTTTTGTCATGTGGGAATGTGGAAGAGTGAAGGAATCAGGGTTGCTGAAAGGTCCGAGTTGTCAATCAAGAGAAATGACAGAGAGGTAATTATTTTCTTATCCAGGGCCAGACTTAGTTTTTGAATGTTTTACTTCATCTGAGACTGGAATAAGGGGTTCTTGGATTCAATTGGGTTATGGATAATTACATATGTTAATAGATTTCCAACGCTATACACTTACTGTAAACAATAAGGGATAAATGAATAGTAGTAGCAGTCGATGGGAACAGGATTAACTACTGTTCATCTGATCTTTTAGAGTAGGGATTGTCAAAGTAAGGGATCGCAGAACCCTTAGCATCAGCATCATCTGGGAACTTGTTAGAAATGCAAATTCTTGGATTATCCCCCATACTTCCTGAATGAGAAACATTGAGTGAGGCCCAGCAATCTGTGGTTTTATAAGCTCTCCAGCTGCTAAAGTTTGAGAACCAGGGGATGAGAGACTTGCTACACTCACAGTTCCTCCATCTGATGGGACAGTAGAGGCTGTACCTGATCAGGTACCTCTGAAATTCAGGAAGGCTTTTGGTGAAAAGATAACTGGTGGCCAGTATTCTATGTGTGAGTCCAAGTTTTTCCTAAATATTTCATCAGTTGAAAGGTCTATGAAGAAAGAAGCATCTTGAGCTCAGCAAAGAAAACAAGTGGGCTGAATATGGAAAGGGGAAAAAGAAAAGTTTATTAAGCAGTCAAACTGAACAACTACATATGAATCTATGCCATGGCTGGTTACGAGCCTGGGAAAATGACTTGGTTGCCAACCAGATGTGCTGTGTAAGGGTCAGTGGTTACAGGTGTGATCCACCTCTGATGTCACTGACTGTACAGTTATGATTATTTGATTCTCTTGCATTTTTTTTTCATGTTTTGGCAGTTACTTAGTAACATGTGACCTTTTTAGTTTTTTACCCATTGGTGATAGCATGTTTTTAAAATAGCATTTCTCCCCGACTATAAAAAAAATTAATGTCTGTTTATTGTAGAAGAAATGTTAAATACTGAAAAGAAAAAGAGGAAAATAAAATCACCTACTAGTACTTTGAAGATATAGACACCCCAACTATTAATATTTTAGGAGATGAATACATGTGTATTATTGTGATAAATTTTACTCTCTATAAAGTTTTGTGTTCTTCTTCTCCATATTGTGTTATGAACTTTGCCCCATATAGTTCTGTGTCCTTTGAAAATATTATTTTTAAGTATAGCAAATTTTTAAATGTGTGTGTAAAGTGTGCTGTAAATTTTAAACTATCTACTTTTAAAATATGTAAAACTATATTACCACAAATATCTTGAAAAAAAAAAGGTCTAACTGAATATTTTCTTGGTGTAATGATTGGGTCAAATGAACATTTTAAATATCTTTGTGCCAAATAGTTGCTTTTCAAATGTTTTTATCACACATTACACTCTCAATTCTTTTTTTTTTTTGCGGTACTGGGGATTGAACTCAGGGGCATTCTACCTCCGAGCTACAACCCCAGCCCTATTTTTTATTCTTTATTTTCATACCAAGTCTCACTAAGTTGCGGAGTGCCTCACTAGGTAGCTGAGGCTGGCCGTGAACCCGGATCCCCCGGTCTCAGCCTCCCGAATGCTGGGATTACAAGCGTGAGCCACCACGCCCGGCTCTCAATTCAATCTTCTGAGAATATTGAATGCCTTTTATTTTGTCTACTGGATTCTTCTTTTATGAACGATTTATGTCCTTTTTGCTCCCTCATAGGAATATTGTTCTTATTATTGAGTTGTAGGACCTCTTTATATTTTAGGTATTTAACTCTTTGTGTATAGAAACCTGGTTTATTTCCTAGTCTTTTGTTTACCTTTTCATTTTTTCATGGTTCTTACTGAGCTAAAATGTTTTTGTAGTTGCATCTGTTTACTTTGCCTCATGCATCCTGAAGTGAAGTAGAAATTCAAATATATTTTCTTTTAGTTGTATTATGTTTTATTTTTGATATTAAGTTCTTTTTTTCTCCTGAAATTCATTGGGTTGTGTTACAGCTGATTGTATTTTCCAGCGATGACTGAAAACCTAGTTCCCATTCCCTGTGGTGTGACTGTGCCACTCTTTTGGCAAGAAGTGGAGTCTGTCTCTCTACAGCCTTAAATTTGGTTGGGCCCTAAGACCGCTTTGGTGAATAATATGTGGCAGAAGAGATGCCATGCCTGTTGCAGGTGTGGTCCTTATCTGGTCTGAAAGCCCCCTTTCTCTCTTGGAAGCCAACTGCCATACTCTTTGTGTGCCATGGCCATGTGACTGTACTGCTGTAGACAGCCCCAGCTAAGCTCCTAGTTGACAGTCAGCAAGAACTGGTAGCATTGGAGTGAGCCACTCTAGATGTCCACCCAATGCACCTTTCAGGTGACTGCAGACTTAGCTGACATCTGACTGTAGTGCACAAGAGCCCTTGTGTGAGATGACCTCTGCTGAACCCATTTAACCCCCAAGATGACAAAAAGATAATAAATTATTACTTTAAGGATGCCAAATTGTAAAATGGTTTGTGATATAGGAGCAGATGAGCAGAATATTTATGTCATCTGAACAAGAATTTAGCTTTGGTTTCTCCCCAAACTATAATAAATGGTTATCCTACTACTGTTTATTGATCTTCGTTTCCCCTGCTTATTTGTAATGTCATCATATGCTAATTTTTATATATACAAGGTCACGGTCTTTCTATGTTCCTTTTAATTAGTCTTCCATCTGTGTTCCACAGTTTTTATTTAATAGCTGCACAACATTTTTATCGTCCTTTTCAAAGCCTTTTTGACTGGTGGTACTACTTTATTCATCCAGGTGAACTTTAGAATCCTACTGTCAAGGTAGTGAATAAAGAAAGGCCCTTTAGGACCTTTGCATCAAACCAGTGGTTCTCTATCTGAGTGGTGTTGCCCCGGGGACATTGGCAGTGTCTGAACAGAGTTTAGTTTTGGTTGTCTCAACTGAGGGTGCTGCTGACATTTCCTGAGTATAGGTTAGAGATGCTTCTCACTTTCCTCTAATGCACAGAGCAGCCCCCAGAGAAGTATACAGTACAAAATGTCAGTAATGGCTTGGGCTGAAAAACTCTGCATTAAGCCTATGAAATTGTTTGAAAGAATCAACATACTTGCTATATTTATTTTTCTTTCCCAGAAATATGTATTTATCTATATTTATTTATGTCTTAGAGGGGGAATTATAGCTTTATTTATATTAGGGATTTTAACTTAAAATATTTTGCTATATTTTGCAACTCATAATTGATAGTATATAAGAAACCTATTGCTTTTGTCATATACATATGTACATACACACACACACATATATATACACACATATGTGTATACATACATACACATACTGTCTTGTCACTTTTCTTTCATAATAATTTTTAGCAGATCCTGTTGAATTTTATAGGTAGACATAATTTCTGAAGCAGGAAGATTGCAGGTTTGAGGCCAGTGTGTGCTAACTTAGTGAGACCCTGTTTCAAAATAAAAATAAATAAATAAGTAGGGCTAGGGGTGCAGCTCAGTGGTAGAAGTCTCCTGGGTTCAATCCCCAGTACCAAAAAAAAAAAAAAAAATGTAAGTTTGATGTTTATTCAGAAAATATTTAAGCTGGAGGGGATTTGAGAAACTATTTTAATCCTTTGCTTTCATTTTAGTAATGATAAATCTGAGACCTGGAGAAAGTTAACATACCAGTTTCATCTCATTTCTCATGTAGTCCGAGACACACACACACACACACACACACACACACACCACTTAACATTGTTTAAGGCCTTTGGGATATTACAGAGTCAGGAATGACTTTGGAAATTTTCTCTTCCATTCCCTTCCTCTGCCTTCTCTGAGAACATCCTGACAACCCTACCTTGGATTCTGGGACAAGAACTCTATGCTCTACAGAATGTTCCCAGTCACTTCTGATTTCTAGGAAGTTCTTCCATTTTGGTTGAGCTGTATTTTGCTTTCCTCCCCTCCCCTCCCCTCTGCTCCCAACTCCTCCCCACCCCTCTCCTTTCCTCATTTCACTGTCTCCCTCCCTCTCTCTCTTCCTCCCTCTCTCTCTTCCTTCCTTCTTGTGGTATTTGAGACTGAACCCAGGGGGGTTCTACCTCTGAGTTACACACCCAGCGTTTTTATTTTTTTGTTTGGAAACAGGGTCTTGCTGGGTTGCTGAGTGTCTCCCTAGGTTGGTGAGGCTGTCCTTGAACCTGCTATCCTGTTTCAGCTTCCCAAGTACTGGGATTATAGGCATGCACCACCATTCCTGGTGTATTTTGCTTTCTTGAGGCTCACACAATGTTTATGGCTGAATGGCACTTGGGGAAGCAAAGCTTTCACCAGCTGTTTATGGAGGTTTGAATGGCAGTGGGGAAAATTTATGTTACTTGTTGGTTGAGGAGGTGAGATACACGGTTAGGAGGGTTTGAGGTTCTGGTTTCTTCATACAAACCCTGTGAGAATTGGGAATCCCATACTATTTGAATGGAATTGAATTTTATTTGATGTTTTCTAGTTCCTATTTTGAGAGGCCTTATGGATAAGAGTTCAACCCAAGGAGGACGGAGAGTCTTAACCCCAAATGCCCCCTTTTCGGTCACCTTCCAAAGGTCCTCTTTTCCTTGGGTCCTTCAGCCAGGGCTGCCCCCTGCTGTGGGGTTTATGAGCAGGTTTAACCAGGAACAGCTGCTTCTTACGCTTCATTACCAGGCAAGGTCCCTGTGCCATGGGGACTCCATCCAAACTCATTGACATAATGAAGAGCCCTTTCATTACTTCAGACTCCTGAAGGCAGAATTTTTTTCTTTACAACAAAGACAAAGAAAGTAAAACCACAATGCAAAGGAATTCCCTCAGTCCATAACTGCTAATTGGACAATTGTTCTGCAATTCCTATTATTCCAGGAAATAATAGCCGTATAGCCTCGCTGCGCTGCTGGTAAACTTTCTTTGAGATGGGAATCTTTTAAAAAATTATGCTGTCAAGTTTGATATGCTTAAATTAGACTTCTTCTCCTCAGCAAGGTGCTTTCTGTTCCCAAGCAGCCTGAACACTGGTTCCAGGGCACATTTACATTTGGCAGATAAACAAGCAGGTCTATTGAAACCTGGGCCTAATCATGGTTCCACGGAAACCCAAGGCTTAAGGACATAACGAGCAAACGCAAACTGAACCTCTTTCATAAAATGGTGAAGCTAAACAACCTCATTTTTCTTTCCTTCTGAAAATTCATACATTTCTGTTTGATCTGTAGCAGTGATGGCTTTTGTATCCTCTCGGCTTAAAGAAAAATGGAAGAGTGAAATCTCCTTGGGAGTGTTTTCAGAGTGCATTTGTGGACTGGAATGGATTTGATCCTGGGGCACAGTTGTGAAGTGTGGAGGCCTCTGTCCCTTCCCACCTCTGTTCCCCTTCTCTGTGTGCACCTCTTTCCTCCTGGACACTCCTGACCCAAAGGCACTGCTCGCTGTGTAGAAGGACTCCACCATCTGCCGCCTTCACTCTGTTTTGATGGCGAAAGCTATTTTTAACTGTCTCAGAGGTATTTGCACCAATAAGCTTCATTTATAACTGGCAGTCCATCAGAGTAGTAGGATTCAGTAGACAGTGGGTTTAGTTGGGTGCCTGAGTACTCAGCTTTTTGGGCAAGGTCTGACTCTGCCATTAATTATGTGACTGGGGCCAAGTCACTTTACCTCTCTGAATGTGTGTTTTATTTTCCGTTAAATAAGGAGGTTAGGCACATAGTTTCTAATATCCCTTCTTGGCATATCAATTCATGAATTCAAAGCAGGGCAGGAGCATGGATACATCTGTTTCTCATGAGAGAAGACCTCGAAATGTTTTATCATCTCTTCTGGTTTCAAGGTAGCCTTTTAGATTTTGAAAGATTACAGGTTTCCAGAGGTGATCTATAGGCGGGAAGGGAATTAAAATTTATTGAGCTGGGTGCGAGGTAGTTCATTATATGATTTCACCAAGCTGATTGAAATAACTCGGCCATGTTTGCCCAGCCACATAACCACAGACCAAACTCGGCCTCCTGGCTTCCTAACTGGACTGGTGTAAGTCCTCTTGCCTCCACACACGTCACATTTCTCTCCTCCTTATGGTAATATTTTCCTTGGATAGGGAAAGTAGGAAACAGCTGCTTGCCTGGGGACAGTCGGTGGCTGTTTAGACTCTGCTCTTAGATTAGTGCAGTTTTGCAAGATGGAAACTTGGGCTGCTGCGGCAGAATTTTAGAAAACACTGCTTTGGGCTGTATTTACAGTGTTTATGAGATAGGCTGATTTCTAGGAGAAAAGGGGCCCTGTAAAAGGTCAAGTACGCATGGGAAGTTGTCCCATCAAGAGATCTTCTATTCTTATTGTACCTGATGCCATATATATATATATATATATATATATATATATATATATATATGTCTTTGTGCTCGTGTGTGTGTGTGTGTGTAAATATATGTATGTGCTTCATGTTCTTATTACATCCTATATTCTGATGAGCTGTGTGAATAGTCAACTGTTGAATAAATTTTCAGTAAATCTCTTATAGTAAGATTTATGCAGGTGAAAATTTTCATGTCTTATTCCTAAATATCACCTCCATCATCATCATAATCATCATCCTCATCACCATCAATCTCCTCTCAGTATCAGAGCAGCTTTTTAATCTTATTTTACCAGTCATCATTTTGTGTTGTGATTCTTTTGGTCTGCTTCACCTGCTGGTATCAGGCAATTTAACCACTGAATGAATAGATGAACAAATGCTTCTTATGTGATGCACCAAGAATTCCTGAAAGGATGAGAAGTTATATAATAGGTATTAAACCATTACTGCAAAGGTTGGACAAGTATCATCTACTTAGCATGCCTGAACCTTTGATGGAACTGCATAGAATCAATTGAGCTGTCATTCCTGACTCTATGGAAGCTGAGATGCTGTTGGCTATGGTTATTTGTTCTAGAAATCTTTGGGAGAAAATTGGGTTTCCAATTTTCCTATGTCCTCTCCATTTAGGAATTTTTGTCTAGTTGTCTGGAGGGCAGTGGTTAAGGGTACATGAGCTCATAGACGTCTGTGTGTATTTCTTCAGCTGGATTATTTGCTTTGAATCTGCACCCTTTGCAAGGTACCTATATTTTCTTCATGCCAGGCTTCCTCCTCTGTAAAATGGGATGGTAATAGGGTTGCCATAGGAGCTGAATTGGTTAACCAAAGTAGAGAGCCAGGCATCCTGCCCTGGCACCAAGTAAACCTTCCACTAATGTCAGTTCTCATTTTATTTTTAATGTGTAGATGGATTGGTATTATTATTAATAGTAGTTATAATAGTGTGAGTTCTTGGTAAGGGAATATGATCTCATGCTGATAGCTAGGTAACCTCAACATCTCCTTTGTGGAACTTATGAAAAGCTAAGAAAGGGGAGAGAATAGAGAGGTTTGTTATACACCAGTTTCCATGGAGGACTTCATGGAAAAGGCGACAAGTCAAACAGCTTGTCATGGGCTGCGCTGGTAGGGAGGAGCTGTGTATTCCATGAGGTATGGGGTGTGCCTGTTGGAGTGAGAGCGAAGAAAGGGTGAGAGATGGCAGCTCCAGCACCAGGCCATCCCCACTCTGGCTTCCCAGCAAACTCTCTATTTTACTTTTATTTTTCTCTATGCTTTAAGTAATAAACCTTATTCTACTTTTGGCTGGAACCTACCTGTGGAACAAAGTCCTATAATGAAGCATGCTCCAGGTGTGGTGTGCATGTTACCTGCCCATGGCCTATGCGTGTCTGCCCACAGTGAGAGCTGGTGCCTGGGGGTGAGGAGTGGGGTGGAGATGAAGGCAGACATGAGGTACAGTCCCTGTTCTCACTAGCCTGCCGTTCAGGGCAAAAGGTGAGGTTTAGGCATGAAGTGATCAGTAACACAAAAGATGCACAAGTAAGATCACCAATTAGATTCCCCCAGAGTTTAGGAGAAGGATAAAGCACTTGAACATGGCATAGGAGGCAGGGATTTGGAAGGTGCATTTCAAGGAGGAGGTAACATTTGAGTTGATCTTTGTAGATGGGAGTATGAAAGGTGTGGGGGGCTGCTGGAATCGAGTACATGTGAAGGGAGTGTGGGGGTGAGTTACCCCTGGAATCAAATCTACAGGAAACTGATGTAGTAGCCAGATCTCACTTAGAATCTGCGGTAATTAGTAAGAGTTCTCCCGAAGCTATTTTCACTATATAATAAGAAAAAGGGGGGAGGGATTAGGAATTCAAGCCTTCCCAGTCTTCAAGTTAAATATTAACTCCTTTGTATAGTTAAAGACTAATTTACTCTTCCCTATGCAAAAGAAAAAAGGAGAGAGAGAGAGAGAAAACCTAAAGTGACGGTAACCACTTAAAAAAACAAAAGCCCAACTCAGGCTGTGTCTGTGGATGCTTCTTTTCAGCCTAATACATTTGTAGCCATTAGAGAGCTGCTGGTAGATTTGAACAACAGACTGTAGAGGTATCTTTATGAATTCCCTGAGTGTCTTCTGCAGGATTCGCAGAGAGTTAGCTATTTTCAAATGCATTCCTAGTTTAGCCATTAGAAAATTATGGGGTTTATTTGTATAAACTCAGCAGCTAAAATAGTAATTCCAGAAAGGTGGGTGAGCTCATCACAGTCAGCTCTGACCCAGGCAAGTTAATGACCTCCCAGTATTGTTCCTGCGGGCCAGTGCAGGCTGACTTCACCAGAGGTTCCACTTGAAGGGAGACATTGTTTCTTAGGCTGCATTTGTTGGAGACTTTCCTCTCTGCACACTAGCAGTGGCTGAGTGGCCTAGCAGTCGCTCAGTGTTCCTGCTGCCTGCACTTTGTGAAACCACAGAGTAAGTATCCCTGGAAATGTATGCAAAGTACTCTGCACAGCTGTGGGAGGCCCCCAGCAAAGAGCAAGAGGTAAACACCTCTAGACCCTCACATGTTCCCAAGCAGACACTGCATATGGAAGTCCCGCTGTGCAAGGACATCTTCCTTCCAACACTTTGAAATGCAGTGGCCAAGCAGCCTGGAAGCATGAATAATTTAAGCATGAGGTGGCTTTGCTGATGATTCTGATCATTTTTTCCCTAAGATTAATGGTAAAGTATAGCATGAAGGTATGTGGAAGAAGGGGACTGGAATTGCACAACTCGGATTTGCTGTAAAGATCACAATCTATCATGACGTTGAAAGTTCAGAACTTCTTAGGACATTATCTGCATAACGTGTGTTTTGGTGAAGAGAGGAATGGCTAAGATTAATGGCAACGGGCTTCAAATTTTAAATGTCAGGTGCTAGTGCAGGGTGGCTGGGAAATAAGCAGCTGGTGAAATGCCTTTAATCTGGTATAAGCTGATGCACTTGATTCTGAAGATGATATTGGATAAACAGCAAGAATAGCGATATAGTTTTTAAAAAAAAGGTCAAAAGAATGCTTTTTAGAATGCATACTAAGTAAAACCCTTGGTATACAGGCATTAAAACATCATTCTGTACCCCATAAATAGGTACAATTATTATGTGTCAACTAGAAAAATTCCAGATATGTTGGCTCTGTCCTCTTTTATTGTTTATTTTTATTTATTTTTTTGTTCTTTTCAGAAGGAAATCCTCTGTACTATTTTAAATGTCAAGCTCTTCTCTTCTCTTTCCCCTTGGTTGTGGTTATTGAGAGGATTGTTTAATTTTTATTACTAAGTGAATTAAGGACAGACAAAACTCCATCTTTAGGTAAGAGAGTAGGTGTTTGAGGTGAACTTTCTTCAGGGTTCTATCCTTAGTGAATAAAAACTTAATTCACCATTGTGTGGATTGCACCTGCAGTTGTAATTCACAAATCCAGATTCAGCTGACTTTGATAAGAATTTTATTCTTTTCAGTCTTATGTATATGTGAATGCATTCTTGGGAAGATTGCTTCTGGGCAGTGTTGCATGTCAAAGATGAGGGAAGTTTAGTTATTAACCCCAAGCAGAGGGTAGAGAGGGGCAATAGGCAGGCTGTGGAATGAGGAAAGGACCTGGTTGAAACATTTCCAAAGGGTATTTTTGTTATTTATATTTGTTAATTATTAATATTAATTATTGATGAAAAACAGTTCTGAGTTACATGCCGCACATTGTTTAGAAATAAATTATCACATTTCTTATCTGGCACGGGAATAGATTCTAAACTCTTTCAGATAATCCATATTTATTAATTTGGTATGATCTCTCCCCTTCCTTCAACATTGAGGACAAAAATGCATGAACTGCAGGCACATAGGAGTTTGTTTTATGAATAAGTTAAGAACTAAATATGACCAAATTAGTTTGATAATTAAAAAGTATCTTCAGAACAAAGTATGAATTTGATGCAAGACATGCAGATAATAGATGAGGTTTTGTAGGCTAAATTTGTTAAATTAGTTATTAGAATTGTTTTGTGTCCCATGTGCCTGCACCTTTTCTGATGTGTACTCTGTGGTCATCTTTGTTTCATGTAATGAGTTTGTAGGAGTATCCTTGCTTCGTGGTTTTTCCTGTAGGTTTAAGTGAAGTATATTCTGACTGAAGAGTGCTCTGAGAGTTGGAACTGTCCTGGCTGATGCTCAAGAGAAGAGAGGGAGAGGAAGGAAGGAGAGGGAAGGTGAAAGAGGAAGTGGAGGAGTTTGAGACTGGAGGTCTCTCTGGCAGATTGGGAATTGGTATGACCTGGAGACTTTGCTCTGAGAATCACACTGTAAAAGTCAGTGTTTATGCTGCCTAGGCATTGTGGGCTTTTTGAGTATTAGATTCGTTTTAGCCTCATTCTCAAGGACTGTATATTGGGTCTTCTATAGGATTTACTCATTTTTAGTTTTAGGTTATGAATGTCTGTCAACTGGCTCTACTGCATATCATAGCAGTTGTATGTAAAAGGTATTTAGTCACAGCACTGGCAACCCAAAGAGTGTTTGGTGGTAGAAAATAGCACACATTTGCTAAGGTGACCTCTGGAGGTCTCCTGTATTGGTATATTTTCCCAGTGCAGGAGGCTGTAACAGTGGCTTGAAATCCTTACCTAAGGCTGAGTAGTAGGGTGATTCTGGATCAGTTCATTCTCTCTGTCATTTGAAAGGCTTGCCCACTGACCTCACTTATAACTGGGTGTCTGATCTATGTGTCACTGTTTTTCAGAGCCCCAATCCAAGATCTCAGATTCTCCGAGAGGTCTGGGAAGGCCTACCTTACCTTTATGCAGGTTATGATCAGGCAGACCTTGTTTTCACTGGGCTCACTTCATTTTGGGAAGAAAACTTTGCAGTCGTGAAAACCAAAAAGACTCTTTTTCAAGGGAGCTGCTGCCAGCTCTGGTTTCTTCAGAAAGGATTCCTGGTGAAGACAGGAAGAACAAGTAACTCTTATAAATGAACAATATGTTCTTGCTTAAATATTTCCCAGAACAATAGTAAAGAAATATAATACAGGTAACTTTTGTTATGTCCTCATTGTGAGTTTTATTTACAAGAAGCAAAAGAAAAAAAAAAAAAACAATTAGAATCATAGAGGAGGAAAAGCTTTTTCATACCGGTGGCGCTTATATTTTCATATCTCATGAATTCTAAACCATTTATAAAATTATCTGTTTTTTTGCCCCTACTCATGGTTGATTTTTTTTCCTTCTCTTTTTCCATCAAGAGGCCTTTGAATTATTTTTATTCATAAGTGAAAAATGTATTACAGCTTTATTTCCTTTTATTAATAGTTCCTTCTTGCCCTTAACCACATCTCTGACTTTTTGGCATGTGAAATCCAATGAGCTCATGGTTAATCATGTATAAACAACCATCTAATTATATGGTTTTGAATTTTCATTTGACCGACTAAACAGAAATGACACAGAACCAAGAAACCTGACAACCTCCCTGTCGTTGGATACCTGGCCTTTCTCTCCCTCACTTTCTCATCATGCATTTAGTAAAATGCACGTTATAACTTATCAGGAAAAAAAAATCAGTTGGCATCTGCCAAGTTTCTGAGGTAAAATTGTTCTTTTCAAGGCTACGTGTCAAAAAACAAGTTGGTCGAGCTGAATGATATGTCTTCTTTTCAAATTTCTTTTGGACTCTATTCTTTCCTCTTCTGGACTGAGGTGTTACTAGCATTCCTGGTGTTGCTGGTGTCAGATGACAGAACAACATTTATGGTTTCTCAGTCTTTGTCCCCTTGCCTTCTTCCCTGAGGTGCAATAATAACTATCCCAGTTGTCCTACCTTCCCACCTGCCCTTAAGCTTCGCTGACACATTTTTGAAAGAAGATAGTGGGAAAATTTCTCCAAACAAAGGTGCTCACTGTGTTTCAACAGGAAGGAAGTAGTTGCCCATGCCCTTTTCTTTCTTACTGGCTGGATCTTAGAATTCTGAACATACAGCAAAATCTCTCCTGGACATTTAGATGGTTTCACCACACACAGTTCAGTGTACTTGATAGAAGATTAAGAAAGAAGAGATCTCAAAGACAGAAAAATACTGGGTGATCTCACTTAGATGTGGAATTTAAAATAGTGAAGCTCATAGAAGCAGAGTATTCTGATAGTTACCAGGGTTTGGAGGGTAGGGAAACAGGGATATGTTGGCCGAAGAGTAGAGTTTTATTTATGCAAGATTAATAGTTCTGGAGATCTAAAGTAGAGCAGAGTGGCTATAGTTAAAAGTTCTATATTGTATACGAAATTTATTAAGAGGATAGATGTTGAGTTTTCACAGAGTGTGTTTGTGTACACACACACACACACACACACACTGTGTAGGTAACTATGTGAGGTGATGAATATGTTAACTAGCTAGATTGTGGTGAGCATTTTATAGTTTCTCTCTATATATACACACATATGTATACATACACAGACACATATATATATATGCATACACGCATACGTATACTAAATACATTGTATACCTTAAATTTCTACATCTTAAATTACACATTGCACACCTTAAATTTAGACATTTTTTTCTACTTGTCACTCATACCCCAAAAAAGCTGAGGGGAAAAAGAAAATATAACTCCCTTTTTTTTGGTATATTTTACAAAATGAAATATTTTAAGGAGTAGATTTGGCTACAGCTGTAAAAACAAAGAAAGGGGAGAAGATACTTATGAAATGTGACCAGAGCAATTTCTTTCCTTATTAATCCTTCAGCCATAAAACATAGTTTGATTTCTTAAAATTTCTCTGAAAGATTCATACCCTTAAATGTTAAAATTTCATACCCTTAGATAGCTTAGGTTTGGAAGCACATAGACTCCATTTTGAAAATTTTGAGTTAGTATGATCTTGCTGAGATTGATGTCTAGCAGTCTTCCTTATTACAAAATATTTTGGAGATATCTTCATAATTTTTCTGCCCACTACGTGGAACTAATCTTAGTGACTTTTAAGGGATTTATTGGAATACTTGATTCCAAATTGTGGATTTCTTTCAAGGCTTCTCTCCTGGTGCAAGAAGATTAAAGAGAGACTTTCTGCCTGTAGTTATTTTTGTTTTGTTATGGAATGTATAGAACAGAGGAGAACAAATCCTGGCAGAATTTATAATTTGGTTCACCTGGAGCACTGAGGAGAGAATGCATACCAACCATCAAGTTAGGGCCTCTGCTTAATTGACCCTTTGACAATTGAGGAAGATTTTTATTCTCTCTTTCTCATTTACTTTGAAAGCCATAGAACCCTATGATGTGTCATTTATTCTCTTCTAAGAATTTTTATATTATTCAGGAAATAAGAAGCTTTCAAATTGATTAGCATTTTACTTTTTTTTTTTTGTACTGGGAATTAGACCCACTCTAATTATCTCTGAGCTACATCTCCAGCACTATTTTATTTTTATTTTGAAACAGGCTTTCACTAGGTTGCTGAGGGCCTTGCTAAGTTTCTGAGGCTGGCCTCAAATCTGTCTCAACCTCCCAAGTACTGGGACTTAACTTTTTATTTGCACTCATTCTCAGCTTTGGTATTCAAATTCAGATAATTGATCCTCTTCTTCTTCTTCTTCTTCTTCTTCTTCTTTTTTTTTACGGTGTTATTTCAACATAACCACAACTATTTTAGTTTTTTTTTTCTTACTGGCATCAATATGTATTAGAATTGTTTTTGTATTTCTATGGAAAATAATTTGGGTTGAAAGTGGTGCTCTTTGACCTAACTTTGGATATTGTTTGTTAATAGTTACTGCTGGTACACTGTCTGAATTAGCATCTATAGGGTGTAGAGGTAAAACAATTGCAGTAGTTTTAATATTAATTCATGTTCTGGTCATGTGGAGAGATGCTTATATTACTCTAGTCTCTTAAAAGTTCAAAAATAGCATGAAGTAAAAGAAACAGAAGGGAACTTGCATTATGTAGGCCTCAGCCAGATTGCCTGTGTGTTGAAATTTGTGATGTTAGAATTTTGTTTTTATATTTTGACAGTTGGTTAAAGTTCTATCATTTTATACAATGACAAGTTGCTTGAGCCAAAAGGTAGATATTTTAGCCTTCGTCTCGCTCCAATTTTAAATGAATCTGTAAAGGATATGACTTATTCTACCAACTCATGTATATAAGAAATGGACTTTAAATTATTTCCCTGAAATCAAAACACATCAAACTCCAAGACCCCAATTTGCTGATTAGTGGGAAATTTAATCTCAGTCATTGTGGGTTGGGGCAGCCTGATACTCTGTCAAGAAAAGGTAGTATCCCAGGGTGTTTGTGCAGAGCAGAGCACTCTAAGAACTTTTCTGTTTCTTGGTCCATCAGGTTACTGCTGAGATGCCCATTCACATGCCCACACAGTCTCTAGGAGTCTGCTGCTCTGTGTGTTGCTAGGACACAGGAATCTCTGCTAGAACTGGGAGCTCCAGGATCAAAAGTCAAGCCCTTGCACATTTACCCGGCAGCCATGCCTTCTACCCTTCCATTAAGAGCTGCCTCACTATTCTAGGAACCATAAAACTCTATTCTTTCTGAGTCTGGGAGACTTGCTTTTCTCTCCTCTTCTGCTATTTTCCCCTAGTGACACTATCCTACTGTTACAGGTTCTGAGGCCTTCAGAGCACTTTGGCATAATCTTAATTATTTAGGCTTCCACATAGGACTGGAAGAAATGACACATTCAAGCATCATCTACCTTCAGCTCTTTTCTAATAACTTCTCTTGAGACAGAAGAGCATGAAATACAGATAATGACTTGCCATGTGCCTGAGCTGCTGATTGGGCTTTGGAGCAAGCACAGAGTCAAGAATCTACAACTTGGAGGAGTGAAGGGGACAAGGCTGAGGAGACAGTTGAGCTGCCCTGGGGGACTTTACGGTAGGAAGCAGGGTACTTTTCACTTCTTAGAAGTATGAGTGACTGCTGGGCATGGTGGCTCACACTTGTAATCCTAGTACTTGGGAGGCTGAGACAGGAGGATCAAAGGTTTGCAGCCAGCCTCAGCTACTTAGGCCCCCTGCAACTTAGTGAGACCCTGTTTCAAAATAAAGAATAAGAAATAGAGCTAGGGATGTAGCTCAGAGGTAGAAAGCTCCTGGGTTCAATTCCCAATACTGCCCCCCCCCAAAAAAAAAGTATGAGTGACTTAATTTTTAATTAAGATTAATCTTTAATCTTTAATTTTTAAGACTGTAATCTCTATAACCATTTGTGGTTTCTCTAGATCTGATGTGTCTGGGCATACCTTCTGGACTTGCAAGCCCATGTAATGTGGAGTAGAAAAAACCTAATGATAGAATATGTGTCTTTTTGGACAGTTCTTAGGAAATAGTGTTTTTGGAGGGGGGGGATAAAGGTAGCCTAGCAAGCTTTAATGGTGACTGTATGAGCTTAAATCCTAAGAAGTTATGTTTAGATGAATGATTGGTTAGAAGAGTGCTTCTGAACCAGCTCTTAGATACTTAAAAACAAAGTCCCATTGATTTGCATAGGTTAGATCACATTCCCTTCACAGTGTGTGTGTGTGTGTGTGTGTGTGTGTGTGTGTGTGTGTGTGCGCACGCACAGTAGGAAAGAATACACAGAGAGGGGCAGATTACTTTCTAGTTGTTCAGTGATTTAGAGACAAGGACATGTTAACAACGGTGTATGTTAGGGACCTCATCTTTCTTGTATATCATGACTCACATTTAAGAGGTAATTTCTCAATTTCATTTGTGACCTTGAACTATACTTGCCTCATGAATTGTCCTAACAGTTACATTCTTTACCCATCCATCTAGCAAATATTTATTGTGCATAGACTGTGTGACAGAGGGGTCCCAGACATTGCTCCATGGGGTGAGGTGTGTTGCAGGTAGGCAGCTTTGCCATTACTCTTACAACCTTTGGTTTTGGTTGGCTTGGAGGGAAATAGGGACTTAGGACACACATGACCTTGATATATGGAAGAAAGATTTGGAATCTAGCACTTCTTAAAGGCACTTCAGCAATCCCATCATTCGTTTGTTTATTGGTCCTGGGGATTGAACTAAGGGGCATTCTACCTTTGAGCTAAACCCCCAGGCCTATTTTATTTTGTATTTTGAAACAGGGTCTCGCTAACAAATTGCTGAGGCTGGCTATGAATCTACAATCCTTCTCTCTCACTTGTGATTACAGATGTGTACCCCCATGCCCAGCCCCTTGTTTTCCTAATGAGTTAGGGTTGCCCAATTTGCTCTGGCCTCTGACCAACTCACTCCCTGGGAGTGTATCTTTCTAGTTCAGTTTCTGCCTTCCTTCGGCCTTTGCTCTGCTTCTGTATGTTTGAAGCATCTAAATTCTATATGTTAGACTATCCTCTTCATAGTCCTGCATCTCATCATATCCATGCTCAAAAAGCTACTGTAGCTCTTTTGGGGAGCTTGGCCTTATCTTATCCAGTGCCTTGGCTTAAGCACATTAAATTAGATTATAAGTAAGAATTGTCTAACTCATCCCCATACTCTGGAGTATATACTGTAGCTCAGAGCAGAGGTTTAATAAATACATACCAAATCAGTGAGCAGTAAGTGGCTGAATTCTGCTCCTACTGATATTTCAGTTTTTCCAGAGTAATGGTTTGCTTATTTAACAAATATATCTACTCTCTTCCCGTGGGATTGTTAGAAAATTTGTCGAGGGAAAAGCAGTAAAATGTGCTTACATTTCCTCTTTGGTTTTCTGGGCTAATTGTGGGTGAACTTTATTTAACACTCTTGCTATACTAAGAGTCTCTATGGAGCAGAGCAGCTCTCGGTTAACTTGGAAAATCATTACAAGAGAGAACAGAAGGGTCAGCATAAGCACTCTCTACTAATTAGTTGATAATTGATGTACAATGGCTGACTGATGGGACTTTAGAATATTGTTTAATTTATCTTCCCATCTTTATGAGGTGGCTCAGAGCTGTGTTCTTAATAACATCTTACCAGAAGTGCCCAGTGGTAGAGAATAAGACTGAGACTTCATGCTCCAGGATCCAGGGCACTGAGTGGTATGGAATGGAATATGAAGCCTGGCATATTGGCACACACCTGTAATCCCAGTACTTGGGAGGCTAAGACAGGAAGATTGCAGGTTCAAGACCAGCTTCAGAAACTTAGTGAGACTCTTAGCAACCTAGTGAGTCTCTGTTTCAAAATAAAAGAATAAAAAGGGTTAGGCGTGTAGCTCAGAGGTAGACTGCCCCTGGATTCAATTTCTAGTATCCAAAAAAAAAAAAAAAAAAAAGATATTTTAAAGTCTCTCAGGGTATAAATGTGACTCCATTTAATGTAGGAATTAAATGAAATGAGTAAGGCTCATCGTTTCCATATTGTGTGGATAGAATTCCTGAATGCTGACTAAGCTTGGAGGAGTGTAGGTGTGAAAGTTACATTCTTGTGGGATAAATGGAGAGATTCAAGCTGAACTCATGAGGCAAGGTGGGATGAGATATTATGACTCACTGGAATCTCTCTGGATTTGGATTTGACCTATTTATTGGCTCACTTGGGGATGGAGTCACAAAATAGACTTTATATGACTCCCCATTAAATGTTATTTCCTTAATCTTTATCAACCCATTGTAAAATCCTCAATCTCACTCTATCTTGCTTTCTTATTTTTCCATTTCCCACACTGGGCCTTGTACACTGTCTACTTTCTGAGTCATGTGTGCCACCTGTCTTCCTATCCATCTCTACTAGATTAACCTTGGACGCACTCTGCTTCCAGTAAAATGCACCATCCTATACCATGGATCCCCAGGGACCAGCCAACCACCGACCAGCACCATCTGGTTTGGTAGATTTGCGATCAAGTCTAGGAATTTGTATTTTTAATACGTTTAGTGGTGCTTTATAGTTTCATACCATAATGTAGCTCACAGTGATAGAGGATGCATGCACACAGCACTTGGTGATCTTCCCCTGGCTCCCTCCCTGCTCCTCCTTTCTCTGTACTTGATACTGAGATTGACATTGGTATTCTCATATATATATGCACAATGTTAATGGAAGTGTTTCTTTCATTAATTGCCCCCCTCACCCACCCCTTCCCTTAGATCACCTCCCTGGCTCCACGGGGGTTTCTCCGTTATCTGAAGTCCCTCTGGTATCCCAATTACTCCCTAGCTTCCACATATGAGAGGAAACATATGACCCTTCACTGCCTGGACTGGTTAATCTCACTTAACATAATGTTCTACAGGTCTATCCATTTTCCTGCAAATAACATAATTTTGTTCTTTTTACTGCTGAGTAGAATTCCACTGTGTGTACATACTGTACTTTTGTTATCCATTCATCTGTTGATGGACACCTAAGTTGGTTCCATGATTTGGCTATTATGAATTGTGCTGCTATAAACATGGGTATGCATGTATTACTATAATATTCTGATTTCAGTCTCTTTGGAAAGATACCCAGGAGTGGTATAGCTGGATCATACGGTGAATCCATTCCCAGTTTTCTGAGTAATCTTCACACTGATCTCTATAGTGGCTGTACTAATTTGCAATCCCACCAACAGTGTATAAGAGTTCATCCTTGCCAGCATTTATTGATGATTGCCTCTCCTTCCTCCCTCTCTCCCTCCACCCACCCACTCCCTCCTTTCCTTCCTTCCTTCCTTCCTTCCTTCCTTCCTTCCTTCCTTCCTTCCTTCCTTCCTTCATATTTTTGGTGCTGGAGATTGAACCCAGGGGCATTCTACTTCTGAGCTAGACCCCAGTCCTTTTTTTAAAAAATTCTTTATTTTGAAACAGGGCCTCACTAAGTTGCAGAGGGCCTCATTAAGTAGCTCAGGCTGGGCATGAACCTGCAATCCTCCTGTCTCAGCCTCCCAAGTACTGAGATTACAAGTGTGAGCCACCACACCCAGCTTGATGATTATCATTCTGATTGTGGTTATGTGGAATCTAGGAATTTGTAGTGTGTGTGTGTGTGTGTGTGTGTGTGTGTGTGTGTGTGTGTGTGTGTGTCTGAGAGAGAGAGAGAGAGAGAGAGAGAGAGAGAGAGAGAGAGAGAGAGATACTGGGGATTGAACCCACAGGCATTCCATCTCCAAGCTACACCCCCAGCCCTTTTTTTATTTTTATTTTGAAACAATGTCTTGCTAGGTTGATGAGAGTCTCACTACTTGCTGAGGCTATCATCAAATTTGCGATCCTCCTGTCTCAGCCTCCCAAGTACTGGAATTGCAGGCATGCTACACCATGCCCTGCTTGGAATATGTATTTTTGAGAAGGGTGTTTGGTAACATTAACGTATGCCCAAGTTTGGAGCCATTGGTGAATATATAATGCCCAACTTCTAAACCACGTTGTATTAGCTTTCTGTTACTATAACAAAATATCCGAGAGAAACAACTTAAAAAGAGAGAAGATTTATTTTGCTTTATGGTTTCAGAAAATAGTAGGCCTCACTGCTTTGAGGCCTGTGGCAAGGCAGCACATCATGGTGGGGGTGTGGTGATGGAGCAAAGCCATTCATCTAACAGTGGGGAAGGGGAAAAGAGGGGG